>AZIM01004255.1:75715-87253 GCA_000516915.1 Ophiophagus hannah | reverse complement strand
CGGTGAGCACAGATCGAAACTGCGGACAGTCGCAGATTTCGGTCTGTCTCCGAAGAGTCCCAAACCGGAACTCCTGGCTGTTCTTGAAGATTAGTCTCCATTTAAAAATGGAGAGTAAGTCTGTGGGTTGAATGGTTCTGTTTCCAGGGCCTGTGAAATCTTTGCATACATTTAAGGTTCCCCTGTTTGGTGATTTAGGTTGACCTTATAAGGCCACCCAACTCCATAACTTGGTGATATACCTAAAAAAGCTGTTAAGAACCCAAATGTCTTGAAGAAAAGCAAAAAATAAGAGACAATTACACACACAGGACTCACACTCACTGACTCTGACCTAAAGCCTGGGGGGAAAGCCTGGGTTTCAGAGCCCTTTGGAACACAGCCGGGCCCTGTGAGGTGAGCCAAAAAGTAGCCATCAAGCTTGTTTTAACAGTATTTGTCAAAGTCAGATTGGGGGCAGCAGTAACCAAATTCCAGAAGAGTAAATTAATGGGTTTGGCTGCAGAATTGCTTTGATGCTTGTACCTTCATCATAATATGGTTTACCTTCTGCTTCACCTTTAAATTACCTGCCTCCAGTGTGTTTGTTGTAAACATGAGTTGGAGACAATTGCAAGCGAATTTGGCTGATAATGGCTGCAATTGTTAGCAGAAGTGAGATCTACCTACTGGTGGGAGGGAGGAGAAAGGTTGCTTGCCCTCCAGAGTCACTTTCCATGAGATGAGTGGCCATGTACATTTGACGCTGAAACAAATAATAGTTTGGAGCTCGTTGCAGCCTTCTTCCTGCCCCTCGTTTGATCTGATTTGTCCTCTGAAGTGGCGGCTGATGGGGGCAGGTTTTGTGCCCAGGTTGTTCTCTTTGCCTGGTTTTCTCCACTGTCTCCTCTCGGAGCTGACGTTGAGTCCCTTCCTTCTCCAGTACCCAGTGGAGCATCCTGACAAATTCCTCAAGTTTGGCATGACCCCATCTAAAGGGGTCCTCTTTTATGGGCCCCCTGGCTGCGGAAAGACCCTGCTAGCCAAAGCCATTGCCAATGAGTGCCAGGCCAATTTCATCTCCATCAAGGGCCCAGAGCTGCTCACCATGTGGTTTGGAGAGTCGGAGGCCAACGTGCGCGAGATCTTCGACAAGGTGAGTCTCCGCTTTCTCTCCCCCCCCCCTCACCTGGAGGTCTAGGTGGGAGGTTGGTGGTATGACCCAGGTCGCCCAGGCAGAGGGGAGCTTCAATAGAGTCCTTTATTGCCCTGTTAGCTGCCCCAACAGGTGGCCCTGCAACAGCCAGTAAGACTCTGCCCCACACTTCCCTGAAGGCAGCCACCCTCCGTCCCACAAGCACAAGCCAGTAAACAGCCGAGCCCAATTTGCAAAGGCAGGGAGGAAGTCCCGAGAGAAGGTGCAGCTCACGGGGCAGGGTCCAGGGTCAGGGCCCACGAGGCGAAGGCAGAAACAAGAGTCCAGGGCTGAGTCTTTGGTTAAGCTTGGGTGGGTGGGGGGCTGTTCCTGACAAAGGCAGACTCCCCCGGCTTCTCCTTAAGTCAGCCCAGGAATTAGTCCTCTGGCCCTCCCAAATCCTTGGGAGTTCTGTGCAACGTTGACATCATTGTAAAGAGCTCTAGCTTTGTTTTGGGACACTGAAGGGTCCAGTGTCCCGACTGTGTGCCTGCAGTGCTGCCTCCCTGCCTCTCTGGGCATCACAGCCGATCTGATGAGTGTAGGGGTGTATCGGAGGGAACCTGGAAATCCTGAAACTGGACAGCAGTTTCCAAGCCCTGCAGGCTTTAGGGATACGAGTGCAAGGACTAACACAATAGGCAGGGCCCAATTCTGGGACCTTGAGGTTGTGGGCCCTGAACACTCCCCGTGAGGGATAGCAGTGGCCAGGAGCCCTTGGGTACCCGGGGTGCTGAGGCAGCTTCTGGCACCTCGGCAACTGACGCGGTGTCCGTCCCTCGCCAGGCCCGCCAAGCAGCTCCCTGCGTACTGTTCTTCGATGAGCTGGATTCCATTGCGAAGGCCCGTGGGGGGAACATTGGCGATGGCGGTGGTGCCGCCGACCGAGTGATCAACCAGATCCTCACGGAGATGGATGGCATGTCGACCAAGAAGAACGTCTTCATCATTGGTGCGACCAACCGGCCAGACATCATTGATCCGGCCATCCTGCGCCCTGGGCGCCTGGACCAGCTCATCTACATTCCTCTGCCGGATGAGAAGTCCCGCGTGGCCATCCTCAAGGCCAACCTGCGGAAGTCGCCTGTTGCCAAGGCAAGTTGGCATAAGAGGGCATGTGTGTGTGTGAGAGAGAGAGAGGGGGGGGGAGGGAGAGAAGGCCGCCACTCCTGTCTGTGTGGCTTAATTTCAGACCCGGATTGGTTTCAGGACCTGTTCAGGGGAACAGGACAATCCTTTGAGAATCCAGAAGGGGGTTCCTGGGTTTTCCTTCCCTGAGCTTAAGCCCAAGGTGGACACTGGGGGTAGCTGGGTGTTAGGGGCTGTCAGCAAACAGGAACCCGGGAGCCCCTTTAAAGGCAAAGTCTCCGGAGAGACTCCTGGGCTGCAGCCAGCTGGCCAGAGGGAGCTCAGGGGAAGGAGGCACCTGAGGCCCTGGCAGCTCCCTCCTCTCTCTTCCTCCATTGGAAGAGTCGGAGAGTCGAGCCAGGCCCAGCACTGCTGGGAGGCTTTCAGCTCCCCATTGCTCCCTGCTTTAGAGAAGAGGTGGTTCAAGCGTGTTCTGGGTCTCCCACAGTGGCAGCTATTATTGCTTCCATTTCCCCGTCTTCCCCCAAGTTGGGTTCCTTGTTCGCGAGGCGGGTGAGTGAAAGGCAGCTGCCAGCGGGGACTGGAGGGGCAAATGCGACACGGGGCGTTTTCCTTNAGTTCCTGGCCAAAATGACCAACGGCTTCTCAGGAGCTGACCTCACGGAGATTTGCCAGCGGGCGTGCAAGCTGGCCATCCGCGAGTCGATCGAGAGCGAGATCAGGCGGGAGCGGGAGAGGCAGACCAACCCCTCGGCCATGGTGAGCAGCGGGCGGGGGAGGGGCAGGCAGGGGAGGCCTGACCTCCAGCCGTGCTGACTGCCCCGCCCTTGCTCTGCTTTAGGAGGTGGAAGAGGATGACCCGGTCCCCGAGATCCGCCGGGATCACTTCGAGGAAGCCATGCGTTTTGCCCGCCGGTCAGTCAGCGACAACGACATCCGCAAATACGAGATGTTTGCACAGACTCTGCAGCAAAGCCGTGGCTTTGGCAGCTTCAGGTACGCCACTTGTGTGCCCTCTGCCCTCCCGGCCCTTCCTTTCAGCACCCTCAGTCGGCGGGTAATAACGGGGAGCGTTGGTCTTGGTGGATGGCGGAGCCGGGAGCCTCTGCTTCCTTCCTTACCTGGGCATCCATGACGCCCAGAGCCAGTCAGGTGAGGCTCTCCTCTGGCAAGGGGCCTGCAGAGCCACGAGGACCTGCCCACCCATCGGCTTCTCCACGTTTCTCTCTTGCGCATTCTCCGGGCAGTGGGGCTGTTGCTCCGCCCCCCCTCCTGCAGCCCCGTTGTCCTTCTGGCCCCTCACCTGCTCCCCCGCTGTGCTTCTCCCGGCAGATTCCCATCAGGTAACCAGGGGGGTGCTGGACCCAGCCAGGGCACCGGAGGCAGCGGCGGAGGCAACGTTTACAGTGAAGACAACGATGACGATCTCTATGGTTAAGCTGCGGCCAGAGTGGACCAAACTCCAGAACAGGCCACGTTGTACAGGGCAGTCCTAATGGCCAGTGGACTCCTGGCTTCTTCATTCCTCGGTCAGACTCATGTAGCTGCGTCTCAGGCTCCCTCCGCTGAGCCTGCTGTCCATGTAAGGCGGTGGGTTGCCTGGTTTGGTTGGGAGGTAGGCAAGCAGTTGAGGAGGAGGAGGGGAATTGACTTCTGGGAAACTTTCTGTTCTAGTTTTATGGCAGAATCAGCAGCTTTAGCAACGGGTACAATAATAGCCTGTAAAAAAAATTAATAAAACCCCACAAAAATAAAAAAAAGTCCCATAACTTCAAGGTGGCCTAAGTGTGCCTTTGTTCCCGGTTAAGCTCCTTCGGCGTTTCTCGTCTCCCTGGGGAAGATGGAAAGAGACTCCGGTGCTCAAAGGCCTCCCATGTCCTCCTCCTGGTGCCTTTGACAGAGGAAACGGGGGGCCTTTTCCGTTGCTTTTGCTTCAAGCCCCTCCCCGAGGAAAAGCCTTCCTCTGCTGGGCCAGCCGCCTCTTCCTCCTGCTGGAGAGTCTCAGCCCTCCAGGTCAAGGTTGCCCCAAAGGCTCCTTCGCAAAAGGCAGCTGGACTTTCTTGGGGTTTTTCCCCTGGAGAACATCTTGCTTCCCAGCCAGAGTTGCAGCTTTTGTCTTCTTGTTTCCTTTGAAGACATTTCGCTCCTTGTGCAAGAAGTTTCTTCTCCTTGGATGGGGAGTGAAACGCCTTCAAGGAAAACAAGACAAAACCCAGCTGCCTTTTGGGAAGAGCCCCTTTGGGGTGTCCCTGCTGCTTAGTGTTTATGTGAAGCTCAGGGGCCTCAGCGGGTCTCCTCCTCTCACTGTGGACGAGGGAGCTTGGACCGAGCAGATCACACTGCCCCATCCGTTGAGGCTAGCAGAGCTCTGGGTTCTTCCTCCGGAGGCCACCGGACGGGAACTGAACTAACTTCCGCTAACCTTCATCCCAATGCTGGCCAGTTGCTGACTTGCAGCGTGATTCACAAGGCCGCTTGTGGAGAAATTGAATGTGTTGTTCTGGGAGAGCTTGAATAGAAGACGCTCCCAGTGGTGTGTTCCCTCCAAAGCACAGAATCACAAAACATTCAGTGCAGATGTGACTAAGTGAGCTTAATAGTCTTCACACAAAACCCCTTTTAATGCCGGAGTACTTAGAAGAGGTTGGAGCTTCAGGGAACAGCCCTGGAGCAGGAGGCCGGGTGCAATTAATGCTGTTGCTGAGGGGCTGCCCCCTCTCATTATCTCCTGATTTACATTCTTCTTTCTGTGTTCAGCCTTGTCAGTCAGTGGATGCTTTCCACCCACAGGCCAATTATCCTAATTTCAGTAACTCTGTTAATGGTGCTCCGTGTTTTTATTTGTATTTATAATTAATTTTTTTTGAAGAAATCTAAAGTTGATGTGAGCTCTTATCCCTTTTCCTTTGGAGCCTTGTACCCTACAGAGGAAGATGGCTGCAGGGCAGAAAGTTTGGCATTCCAGCTTTCTAATCCTGAAGAAGGGCTGAAACTGGCCTGGCTTTTATCCCTTTACTAACAAACACAGTCAAAGTATGAAAAACGAGGTTCAGCTCTAGCCCACTGGGAGTGTCGTCTTCTAATCCCCTCACCAAGATGGCTTGCCTGCACCAGGCTTCTCCCTGGCTTAACCATGGCTTGAACCATGAATTAATTGGTAAGGAGAAGCAGCAAACACCAGTTTGCAGGCCCATTGTGGGATTTGGGTTCATTGTTTTATGCCTTTGGTTCATCGCCAACCTTTCTGCCACCCCCACCCCCCCAAAAGCTGGGCTCCTGTCAGTTTCCTTTGCCTTGGGTGGGCATCCATATCATGGCTTGAGCCAGGAGGCCTGTCTATACCACTATTCGGCTGTGGCCTCTTCAGCAAAACCCTGGATGTTTTGAATCAACAGCCTCCCTGGCTATCAGTTGGCTAAACACTTTCGGTCAATCCAAGTCAGACGCTGAATCCGATTTGACATTTGTTGCAATCAGCATTGTGTGTAGATTGAAATAAGTTCAGGAATAAGGACCCCAGTTCCCCTCCCTCCCCTCCTCCCTTGCCTTCCAGTGCTGAGTGGCTGCCTGTGTCTCTGGGAAAGAGGAGCTTTGGCAGACCTCTTGACCAAAGGGTCATGTTCCTCAACCTGTTGCTCTTCCACTTGGAAACCCCCTCTGGGAAAACTGGTGCAGAAAATGCGTTTGGGGTCCAAGGAAGTCCTGGCCATGGCCCAATGGGACTATATTGTCCATGCCACACAGGCTGACTTCACACCGAAACGAAGCCACCCGTGGTCTATACTGGCTGAGCTCTTGCGTCTTTCCAAACCAAACGTAGCAATGTGAGATCCAGATTGCTAAAATAATGGTAATGAAGGGGGTGCAGCCCCTGCCTGAAAGGTACAGGGATGGTCAAGGAGCTGAAGACCACTGCTGAAGTAAGGGATTGCTCTCACCACAAGCTCTGCAGCTGTGGGTGTCTTACGGACACACGGGGTTTTGGCAGATAAGTTACAGCTCAGTTCACACCACATGCTAGGATGTCATATGGTTCGTTCTGGGCTCGGCCCACTGTAAATTTGTATTTTTGCTGTAAAGGCCACGGGTAAACAAACAATAGCTTGACCTGGTGAGTGAAAAAAAGCCAGCTCTTCCCTCTGGAAAACTCCCAGAAAACTCAGGATGGGATTTGGGGAGGGGGAGTCGGTCCTTCAGAGTGGAAGGTCGTTGAATGACATGATTTGTGCAATTTAGAGGCTGATGTGAGCATCTTAGCATTTTGGGGAGCAGCTCCATTTAGTTCACCGTCTTCCCTCACGTTGCCAAAGCTGTGTATGTTTTCTTTTGTCGTGCGGTGTTTTTGCTCACAGGATCTATGTCTACACTTCCAGGAATAGGAGCCCTTTTTTGAGATAATGAAGCTTGCCAAAATTCAGATGAAGTGCAGGGATTGTGCTGAAACGCTGTGAGTGTTTCCTGGGGTTTTAACTCAGTTCACTTGGAAAATATTTATAGTGCAGAGGGACGTCAAAGTGACTCTGCAAATGTTCAGGTGTTCAGTTGCCATTCATCTTTCAAGTATTTAAACCACCTGCAATGTATGTGTTCAGCATTTCTTTTAATATTATTTGATGGCCTGCTTTTACAGATCATGCTCCTTCCCTTTGAACCTAAATTGACGTGTTTTCTCCTTTTACACAGAGTTTGCTAGGAGGGGAAAAGCTACGCTAGATTTGAGAATGGTGGTATGGATTTAGCCAACCTATTGGGAGAAGCCCGCACTAAAACATAAATTTGACAGTTCAAGAAATTAGGAGGTTCAGGCCACTCTCCTATTTTCTGAACAATCATTGGATTCTCACATTGCCAGTTTCATTCTTGCATGCTTATTGCCTTCTCCCTTAATGCACCCACCATTGTATTAACATGGCTATTTTGTGGCCAGGTGTCTTAGGCACGCCCAGGAAGACTGCACACACATAGGTTACTAACATCAGCTCCACCTCTGCTTTCATACACATTTAAAAAGAAATAGAAGAGAAAAAAGTTCAATATCTTTAATAAACACAATATAAAATCAGGCGTCACGTGCTGCCCTCTAGGTTTGTATCCCACCAGGTCTCTCTCTTCGCACCCGATACTTAGGTGGTTTGTGCTGATGTGCAGAATGAGCACCCATGAGGTTGACCCGTCTCTCTTTCCGCATGTGTCCGTCCCTCGTGAGGGTATTAATCACTTCATGTTATTGAGATTAGATGGCTGGCATTCTAATGTAGGTTTTTTGTCCAGTGCTACCTAGCTGAGTGTCAGTGTGGGTCTGGTGCTTGAAAGGACTGTGATGAATGAAGTGGGCAGCCACACACTGGGGATGCTGAAAATGTTCGTATTTGGGCACAGAAGTACTGTATAAAGCAGGGGTGTCCAATCTTGGCGACTTTAAGACTAGTGGACTTCCAACTCCCAGAACTCCCCAGCCAACATAAAACTACAAGTCTTAAAGTCGCCAAGGTTGGACACCCCTGGTGTACAAAGTGCAGATAAGTGTAAGTGAAGCTTTTTGGTGGTGTGAAAATGTTCCAGGGGAGAGACATTCAACCGAAGCAGGAATTCTCTCCCAATAAGCCAAGTGCAAGCCAGAGAGAGAGAAAGACAGAACGAAGACCATTCCTCACAATAAATCCCAACAAGCCGCCTCTCTTCTGCACTCACGCACAAAGCACAGCCAAGAGAACTTGTGGATTGGGTTACAGCCAGTACTGCTTGCTGCAGATGGGAGGCAGGGAACGATGGAGCCGAGCTTTTCTCTTGTAGCTGGGGTCGTAGTAGTCCCACTCAAAGGGCTCGGCTTGCTGGTGATGCACAACGGGTGTGCTGGGGCTCCCTTCGCTGTCGGTTGACAGGATCCGGACAGAAACGCCTGGAGGGAGGGAGAGAGAGAGAAGCAGCCACGTTATCAAGAGATCCTGCCAGGACTCTCGTTACATATCAACCTACGTGATTCTACGTTATCCCCTAAATAGGAAACCTTTATGTGGGCAAACCATGCTAGCGATGTGTGGGGGAAGTCTGCAGAACTACAACGAGGAGAGAAACACAGAAAAGAGCCCAAGGGAGACCTTGGCGAGAGCCGGGCATTACGTGCGAGGAGGAAAGAAGGGGGAAAACATGGCTAGTTGTCCCTCCGAGTCTCCCTTGTTTTAGCTCTCACTTTTCCGCTCAGCTGGCAGGCTGGAAGAAGAATCCAAGGGTGCCCAAGGAGCCTTTTCTGTACTCGGTGTCTCATACCCAGATTACGTATTTGTTGGCAGAGTTGAGTACTACAGAGATGTTATTAAAAAATCCCACCCTCCTTATGTCTCATCGCTCTTCATTAATCACCCCCCTCTCTCTAGCGGAAGATGATCTGGTTGAGTGTTGGTAGATCTGTCAGGAGCTTAAGGAGGTTTGGTGTCAGAAGCAATCACGTCCTTCAGCTGAAGCCGAGGAAGGCGGCCGCCTTCAAAATGTCAGAAGAATTACTAGCTCGGAAGAGCAGGTTGTGGTCATTGCAGCTCAAACGGCCTTGGAACTGTCTTGGGGAAGAAAATCAAGGAGACCCTTCCAACCACAGCTCTTGGGCTGGTAGTCCCATCAAACCATCAGCCAACTTTCTAAGCCAGTATTTCTCAACCTCGTTGACTTTAAGACGGGTGAACAACAACTCCCAGAATTCTGGGAGTTGATGTCCACCCATCTTAAAGTTGACGACATTGACTTGGTTGAGACATTGACTTGGTCTTTACAAAGTGCTCAACTTAGTTCAAAAAGGGTTGTGTATGTATAATGCCTAAATCATGGGTCTATTTTGCCTTTGCAGTAACCAAATAGACCAGCCATGGCCAACTCCGGCCACTCAGGACCTCTTTCTGAACATCGATTGCACGATCAACCTCTGCCATGCCTCTTGCTGCCTCTCTGGCCTGGCAGAGGCCAATGAAATTGAGGTGCCTTGTGGGTCTTCCCCAGATAAGTTGGCACAAGGGCTTTGTGAGAAGAAGTCCTCTGTCTCTTCCGAACCCCTGGAGAATCTGACCTAAGAATTTTCCTTTCAAATGTGGTGGCAATTTAGTCTGTGGGGGGTCACATGACATCTTAGGCCATGCTTAGATGTGGTGACCCTGGTGCACACTGGCCACTCAGCTGATCCTAGGTGCACACAAATGAAGGCAAATCTACATGTCCGAGGATAATGTTGCAGGATCCAATCTGGGTNNGTCACTGGGACCAGAGGTTTTGTCCTCCAATCTTTTGGACTGGTGCTGGATCCCATCCTCGGGGAACTTCTAACAGAGTATGAGCTGTTCTCGGTGTGGTATTTATAGTGCCTGTTGTGTGTGGCTTTTTAGATGTTGATCGGGGTGTGTTGACAGCTGGCTTTTAAGTCATTGGTTGTCCTTTGCTTGTGCTGCCCAGCCCTCACCTTCTAAGTACTTGATAGGCTGGGGGTAAATCAGCACTCCCATTGACCAAAGAGGAGCCATTTCCCAGGCTTCAATCGCTTCTCTGGCTGTTTTTGTGCCTGCTCGTCCAACAATCTTAGTAGCTGCAAAATTGAATGTGTCCTTGTTCATTGGGGCCACCTGATCCTTTCCCCACCCCAGACTGGGGAATGACCTGCAGGTGGCACAGCATGCCAAGCTGCTAATTCAGGAACCAGAGTATTGTGCAAACTCAGGCAAGGCATCGTGTACCTGTAAGGGGCCACCTGTTCTGGAGATCTGCATCCAGGGATCAGCACCTGATCCAAGGGATGGTGGAAGCAGGGAAAAACTCAGAAGAGGCGAGTGGAGAAACCAGTTTCTTTCTCCTGAGTGAATGGCAGGAGGCAGGTTTGCCGGAAGGAAGCAAGCTTGGTCGGTCTGCAGAAAGCGCCCCCTGACCCTTCCCCCCACCCCAGACCGGGGAATGACCCGCAGGGTGGAAGGTGGACTGGGGCAGGTCCCCAGGTTGCTCAGCCACTAGCTGCTGAAGCCCTACCAGCATATACACTAATTATTACTGGGCACAGGAGAAGACCAAGGCTGAGGGGGCTTCTGCCTTGTGCCCCCCCCTTCCCAGCCCTTGGAGCAGCCTGTCCAGGGCTGCGTTGCTCTGGAGTGCCTTTCCCTCTGCCTGTCCCTTCAGGCTCCATTAATCCCTGGAAAAGGGGGCACTCTAGTCACTCCTGGCGCAACACAGCCATCTCCTCAGGAGGGCCCTCCTCTGGGCATGACCCGTGGCATTGCAGCCCTCTGCCCCCCCCCATTCCCTCCCAACTCATCTGCTGCCTTTGAGGCTCTCGGGTGCCAAGAGCTCCAACCCACCAGGAGCCGCTCATCATTTCGGCCCTCTTGGCCCCCACTCACCAGCACTGGCACCAAAGTCCGAGTCGAAGCCGGGCCCTTGCGAGGCCGTGAAGTTGGCAGAGTTGAGGTGGGTCCTCCTGTCCCTGGGCCGGATGCTGCTGCCAAACTCAAAAGGCCCCGTGCTGGAATGGGCGCCCAGTGCCACCCTGCTGCAGCTACGGGGCTTCCTCTGGGTGCTGGTGTGGCAGCTGGAGAAGACCCTCTCCAGGACTCCCTGCAGAGAGGGGAGGGAGGGGGTTGCCAGGGATCTCTGGGGATCTGTTCCCAACTCTCACCAAGATCCCTTTGTTCGCCCCTTTTGGCCAGGAACAAGTGGATGAAAAGGCCAACCTGGCAAACTCAACCAATTCCACCCCTCCGGTCAGGGGACACTTCCAGCCTTTTCCATCCTGAGCCTGGCTGTCCCGCCCCGAAGGAGGGGGAAGTGGGGCAGCATTTGGGGCTGGCTCAATGCTTCCAGCTGGATTAGTTTATTGCCCCATCAGTGAGCTCGGACCCCAAAGTTGGAGGGGAAGCAAAGCCCTCATTTAAGTGGGAGCTTCGACCCCCTCCCCAGCAAGGCAGGCCGGAGACTGGCTGGGAAGCTGCGGCCCATTAAATCCGAAAGGCTCGCAGGGAGAGGCAGGCAAGAGGGTCCCTAGGATTCGCCCCCTACTCACCCCAGTGCCGGAGGAGGTGACAAGAGTGTTGGGGGGCACCAAGACAGGGTGCTTTTCCAAGTCGGTGGAGGAGGAACCGGCTGCGGGCGGCGCCCCTCTCTCCGGCCCGAGCAAACGGGGACTGGATGCGGGCAGGTACGAAGCGGCCGCCCTCCTCCCGCAACAGGGCGCCCGGGGGCCCGTCGGGGCTGAACCCCCGGTCTGCGCAAGCTGCCGCCGAGCCATCCCGCCGCCCGGGTCNTGCCTGAGC
>AZIM01004254.1:28099-43160 GCA_000516915.1 Ophiophagus hannah | reverse complement strand
TAGGGCAGCTGAACTATGGGACATGGGAGCTACTCTGGCCACCAACTTCCACTCTTGATGTCTGATTAGTAGATCTCTGGTGACCTTATGCTCTGGATGTTGTTGCTGAATGTTTACGAATAACAAGGCTGCCCTCATTCATGATCTCATTTTCTCTGAATCTGGATGCATCTGAAAGTACCTTTCAGGAGTGCCTCAGAATTGTGACAATCTAATTTTTGTTTTTTTCATCTGCCAAAATGTCAGGAAAGAGAGGAAGATATGGGAGGGGTCATTCATAAGCCCTTGAAGGCTCTCAAAAGTCATTGCTCTGCACATAACTGGGCCTAAGGCACTTCTGTTTGAAGTTAGGGCTTAGGGGACAGTTGGGATTGTTGCTGGTGTCCTGCCACTACTGGATTCTGATGCTAAATTGACAAAGGAGTTTGAGACTTTGGTGCTTGGGGATTTCAATGTGCTCTCTGCTGGCATGGAGTCTGGGTTGTGCAGTTCTTAACCTCCGTGTAAACCATGGACCTATCCCAAGTCATTAATGGCTCAACACATATCAGGGGTTGCCTATTTTATCTGGTTTTTGTCTTGAGGCAGCTGCAATGTGATCTGGTAGTAAAGGACATTAGCATTAGTTGATTACCATTGCCGGATCACTCTGATTGTCTTCTAACCTGCTGGTGCCAATTCCCCTTAATTACAAGACTGAGCTGAAAATTGATATGCAATTCTCTTCTACTGAAAATGCAATTTAATTCCTATATTTTAAAAGAAAACCTGGGTAATGGCACACTTTTTGCTTAGAGTGGCAATCTTCAATTCCTTCCCATCAGGTCATCTTTCTTCTGGTCCCTTGTGATTAAACCATACTTGGACTGGCAGTTGTTCATATTGAAGACCCTCTAAATAAAGGACTGTGCCTGATCTGCCTGTTAAGATGATCTCATCCCCAAAAGGAAGAACAGATGAAACCCCTATAAATACAGACAAAATTTTATGGCAATGCTTGTCTTATCAACAGAAGGATGCCAGTTAAATACAAATCCGGAGACTTCCTCCCATCAATAAATGTATTTTGTTATTGTTATTCTGTATAGGCAATTGAGTATATGGGTGCATTTCAGTAGATCTGTGTATATACTTGCCAGGAGCCATGCTAGAAAAAAGGGCCACAACAAGACAAAACCTAAATATTAATTGAAATGATATCTGCTTATTCAGGCTAGCTGCCTATAAAACAAAGTACTCAATTTACAAAATTGATCACCTGCTGAATTTGCAAAGCATTCCTCTATCTTGTGCACAAATCTCTCTCAGTGCAGAAAAACCCTCCATACACAAACAGGAAAAAGAAAGAGGAAGAGAAGAGGAAGGGAGAAAGAGAAGGAGGAGATAAGGGATAAAAGAGGTTGTTGACAAATGAAGGGAGGGAAAACAGGGAGGCAGAGAGGGAAAAGAAAAGAGAGAAGCATTTAAGGGGTTAAATGCACAACCAGCAAGGATGGGACTCCTCTTCAAAGGGATCTATAGCAATCCAGCCTCTCAGCCATTCATTTATTCCCAGCAGCTGTTTTCTATTCTCAGAAAATGAAAGATGCTGGATTCCCCCCTCCCATTCACAGATAATTATTAGGGGAGTACATTATTGAGTGGATACGTATGGTACGAGGACACCTGGTCACTGGTCATAGGAAAAATATGTGCATTAGTTCTTAGCTCTGCTTTTACTATCACCAGCACAGCCATGATGCTAATATTCTGAACAGTTATATTATTGCTAGAACACTTGGCAAAACCATGCATCTGAATACCTACATTGTGATATTGCTAAAAAAAAAGGCTTGCCAATCTCAGCCTATCGTAATGTTTTGGGACCTTTGGCCATGCTTTTGGGAATTCTCAATAGAACCGAATATATCTGAAGAATACCAGCTTAGGAAAATGGAAGATAAACTTTATGGTTCATCAGAACTTCCTGGTGCACTTTTTTCTTTGCATTTGACTTTCATGTTCTTGAAAATTGAGAAGGAAAAGGAAAACATGCCAACAGAAATAAATGAATAATGCACCAGAGTGTGCAAGTTGCCAGAAAGGATGGACTGACAAGAGGGCAGATGTACAACATTAAGAGGGTATCTGGTAATCAGAATCTGCCTAGAAACATTGCTATATTGTCTGTGACCTTGGCACTTTCTGCTGACTGCTAATACTGTGCTTCCTCTATAGCCACAAAATATGGAGGCCTATTTCAGATATTAACTCTCCCCCCCCCACTCCCCACCAGCCCATTCTCACAGCCCAGTGGATCTGCCTAAGCTTGAAAACATCATTTATAACCCAGATGCCAGTTCTAAAATTAGATCAAGTGGGTCATTTTAATGAAGTGCATGTGACTCCCAATAACCTGAAGCTATTCTTTTACTACAGACAGTCTCCCTAGCATTCAGAAATATACCAAGAAAAGCTTATCAAGCATCTTGCAATTTAACATTAGACTGGGCACCAATGTCTTTTTAGAAACTATGCAGTGGCTCAGAAATAGAATTTTCCCAATCTGCACACAGGTATGAATACATATCCTCCCTGATAGTCATTTTTCCCTCCTATAATGTTGCTATATTTGAATGACATATTTTTAATGAATTCCTCTAAAAAATTTTCACTCTCCTTTTCCATCCTGGGGCAGCAAGTGGAAAAATAATGGACAAATAATTGCTCCATTGTTTCATAGCTACAACACAATTAAATAAAAACCTGTCTGTTTACTCCACTCAGTCCCTCCCCGACACACACACACACACACACACACACAGCCAAGGTGCCACCTCAAAATAGAGATTATATCTATAATCCTTCCTATATCTGTAGGAAGGAGAGTTGATCTGTAAGTCACTCCTTGTCAAACATGATCAAAACTGGATTTTTAAAGAGAGCATATGAGTTAAGAAAAAAAATATTTGCATTCCAATCTAAATCAACCAGCATCTGTTTCTGTATATAGCAGTAGAAAAGGTCAATAAAGGAGAATATTTGTAGCTCGGAATTAAAATGAGGGGTCCTTGGCTGTTTTCTTGCAGACATCTCATTACCCATACTAGGTAACATCATCAATGCTCAATGCACTGATTCATTCCACGGTGCATTGATGATGTTACCTAGTATGGATAATGAAATGTCTGCATGAAAACAACCACATTCAGAGAGCACCAAGTACCCCTTAGGACAAAAGATGCTGGTTCCCCACCCCCATCCCATATATTTAAGGAATCCATATTGCTAGAAGAAATTCATTCATGATCACAGAAGTTCTGAGCTTGAGTGGCGATGGTAATCCAGTGTCTGTTAGGAGCATCCTTTAGCAATCAATTCCTTCTGGAAAGTTTATTCTGTGGTACAATTTCTCTGATGAAAGCTGAGGTGACAGGAGCACAGCCATTCCTGCATTTAGCACTGCTTCATACCATAATTGGAAATGAAAGGTCTCGGAATGACACTATATCACGGTCATTCTAGGAAATACAAATAATGGCTGCATGGCGACAAGAATCATGAGGGGAAAAACCCTACAGAGAATCCCTCAGCAGAGCATTGCTGATCAGCATTGCTAATTGGCTTTGGCCTATTCCTATTCAGTCTTTGATCTTTTCCACAGTGTCAACTTTCTTTGAACTGTCCTTATCTCACCTCCATGCATCATGGAGCTTCTGACCTAACCTCCCAATTTAATCATATACATTCAGTTATTGATTTAGACCCCAAATCCCAGAATCCTTGTGAGAACTGGAAGGCTTAACCTGATCCAACCTCTGGCTTATGAACCCGAGCAATGCTGGAGCCTTAAGAGAACTCTTTCTGACTGTTAAGATTTTTAAAAAAGTGTCCTCAGGCACTCTCCTAAAATGGTCAGTAGCTCAGTGGTATTCATTCCCGATATTTGCAAAAAGGACTTTCATTCAGGCCTGGCTTTTTTGCAGCTGACAGAGTTGGGGATATTATTTGCAGGAAAAGCAACTGTAAGTCAATGTATTGACCCTGAGTAAGGAATTACGGACATGACTCCCTAGGGGCTAAAAAGTCCATCCTTGCTTCTCAAGAGTGCTTCTCTGGGAATCTCTCTCTCTCACACACACACACAGAGAGAGAGAGAGAGAGAGAGAGAGCAAACACTTCTTAAATCATGTTTTATCCATGCTTTCCTAAAGAAGCTATAATGTCTGGGTTCACAAAACATGCTAAGGCCAAATCAACAAATCAACAAACCTGACTGGTGAATCCAGCTAAAGAAGAAGGGTGAAATGCCACAGAGGAAGAATGAGCATTCCAGTCCAAGTTTCTGTCAACAGAACCATAGGCTCTTTCTCTAAAATAGTTAATCTCTACTATTGTTAGTGAGCTGTTCTCTCCTCCATTAGAATTCTCCTGTGGGTAATTCTCCTGTGGCCTTTATAAGGTAAAGATTCCCCCATCTTTGGCATATACCTTGCAGAGCTACAGGGACAGATGGCCTGTAGATAGTCCTTGTTTAGCAACTGCCCTGGACAGTGACTGTTCACATTTATGACAATGATGAAAAAGTAAAACTTTATAATCAAATATTGTAAAAATCATTTGCAACATTTGCAGGTTTGCAACACAAAGCTGAAGTCAGTTTAAAAGCACAGCCGTGGTTTCATTTAGCAATTGCAACAGTTAATGACCAAATTGCTGATCTCAATTAGTCAATAAACAAGGATTACATTTGAGGCAGCCTGTAGCTTTGGTAATTGCTTTTACAGGAGGACTGTAAAATTGGATACCTCAGTTATACTTCCAAAGCTAGTAATACAGTTTCATTTGAGATATGAATCTATGTTTACTTCTTTGGCAACTTGATCCACCTTTTTTTTTTGCAATCAACTTCCTTCAAACGACAGCAGCAAACATCTTATCACACCAAAACTATATTTGTTGCATGAGAAAACGAAAGCCACACTTGAAAAAGTCAGCAACTGTCAGATCGATGAAGTGATTACAGGTATTTCACAGTCACAATGGCCTCAGAAAGAGTGATTTGCAGCCCATGAAGCAGGCCATTTTAAAACTTTGTGCGCATGCACACCAGTGGTGGTATGCTACCAGTTCGGCCCAGTTTGGCTGAACTGGTAGTAAAAAAAACCTACCGGTTTGGGCAAACCGTTTCCTCCGATCATCAGCTGAGAGGATAAAAGAAGCAACAACCGCATGGGTGGGTGGGAGGGTCGCTCCTAGCTTTTAGTTTCTTCATCCTCTCAGCTGATTGATGCGTTAGGGACACACATGCACACACGTTAGGGGTGCACATGTGCGCATGTGTGTTAGAGCACATGCACACGCACGTTCGATCACCCACCGAACTTGTAGCAAACAAGGTAGGAACCCACTACTGATACACATGCACAGACCCCGTTCTCTCCATGACCACATTTCAAGCAAACTGGCAGGGAAGGTTGCAAGTGGAGGGGAACTGAGGTTTATTTGTTGGAACTGAGATTTATTTCCTCAGGATGCTGAGGGATTTCTTTTCCTCTTCATGTGGGGAAGGGAAATCCTTCTGTGTGCTGGAGGAACAGATCTCAAATCTGGTGAAAATATTAACAAAATATGATCAAATGCCAGAGTGCTGAGCTTTTCAGAATGATGATAAAAATGCTAGAAACCAACATTCCTGTGATCATTCTCCACAATGGGACAAGGAGAGAGCCGGGGCCTCCCAAGTAGGCTGGGAAGTATGGGACCTCCCCCTACCTTATCAGAGAGAGGCTCAACCCTCTCTACGTCCACTTAATGATCACAACTGGTAGAGCTGGCATTGCAGTCATTGAGCAAAGCAGTCGCATGGCATCTCACATCACAACTGCTTGGCTCAATGAACAAGATTCTGGGCCCAATGTGATCACAAGTGGAAGACTACATCTATAATTCTGGGCTTTACTGCAAAATCTTCTTGTCTACGGACAGCATGCTTTCATCCTAGAGTATGAAGAGAGAAAAAACGGAGAGAAAGTTACATTATCCAGAGGGGAAACAGTGTGCATTGAATATTAATCTTTCATGGCTCAGAGCCCAGACAAGGTCTTCTGCTCCATAATCAAGCAATACATCTGTCCAAATAGAATTCGGAGCTGCCCCCCATCCTCTTGTTTATATTATAGAACTTTTATGGCTTTACTTGCAGAAGAACTATGTCATGATGTACTAATTAATGGGAATTATCATTTCAAATTATATGGCCTCCAGATATTGAACTGAGGCCATATGTGCCCATTCTCACAAAGTAAGCCTTTGATGAATGGTGGTGTGAAGGATTATTCATTTTCTCACCAGGATAACAACAGGTAGAAATGAAACAAAGGGAACCTTAGTCTTTTTAAATGTATGTGTTCCAGCTATTAAACAATTATTTACACTGGTGCATAGTTACAGACAGGCATTTGTTTATGGTCAGCTAAGAAGGATTAGACTCAGATGGTGTCCTGGTTTTTGAAAATCATATTAGAGTTTAGAAAGCTGACATCTTCCAGATCATCTATTTTAATCTATTTTACTCAATAGCCATTTTGAGAGATGGAACCTTATGTCCACAGTACTTAAACAAGAAGTAAGAATCTTATTGTCTCATCTAAGAAAAGAGACTTCTTCTATCTCATTTGAGACTCTAGTATATCTACTATCTTCTATCTTCATTTGAGACTCTAGTATATCTACTTTCAATCCAATTTGCAAAATTATTTCGATGTATATCGTGAATAAACATCCTATTTTTATGATAATTCTCTGAAAACTGAACAGAACATGACCAAATCTGGTGCAGGGAGAGGACCAGCCAAAGAAAGATTAAGTTGGAAGATGGATGATATTAAGCCAGGAGCTTCAGAGAAAAGAATTCCAGAAAAATCCCCCAATGCACGTCTCTGAAAAAAAGCAATGTGCAGTTTTCAGCTATAATTGTACACCACATATGTCAACATGAATTGCCCAAGGTCACTCCCAAACTTTCCCCATGGATTCTTTAGTGTGACTCCTCTTGTGGTTCCAGTTCTAATGTACAACTGAAATAAATTAAGACTATGGCTACTTGGGGCAAGAATCTGCCATTCCTTCTTATGTAGCATCATGTTCAATGATAGTGTTATATAAGCAAGCAAACATACATCAGGGAAAGCTTTTCTTTTCTTGTTGGGTTTATCTACCTATTTAATTTATTAAATAATTTTTTATCGCCGCCCAACTCACAACTAGTGGCTCCAGGTGTGGAGATAGATAGAGCAGATAGATCAGAGGTGTGTCAAAACTCACGGGCCACGGGCCCGATGCGTTATGTGCTGGTCCTGCCCCCACCCAGTTTAGTAAAGGGGAAAACATTCCTGATTCGTCACATGATGCCTCTGTGACGACATGAGTTTGACATCCCTGAGATAGATAGATGATAGATAGACAGACAGACAGATACTCATTTCTTTATTTTATACAAAGCCTGTGACTTAAAGGCTTTATGAAAAGACTTGCTACCTGAATATACTGTAATGTATATTTCCTATCCACACTGTATAGTAAAAATGCAACAAAAGTATTGCATTGCCACTTCTATCTGCATGCATCCCATTTTCAGGCTGTGCTGAGAAATTCTCATCTTTTCTATTAGTTTTTATTCAGCAGAGTAAAAGAGGATTTGCTTTTGAAATTTCCTTTAGTGGAGAACAGGATTTCGGTGGCGTCTCAGACGGGGAATTCTTCAACTTTTGTTAAATTTGAGGTGATCACAGGGCATATGCATATCCTGTCTTTCACTGTATCTTCATCTCTCCAGCCATTCAAAGTTACAAGGGCATTGAAAAAAGTGACTTACAACTCATTCTTGCATTTACAACTGTCGGAGCATCCCACAACTGGTGTGTTATTTACAACCAAAGTAGCCATAGTGATGGTTTCCACAGTACTTCTCTAAGACTTTATCTCAATTGTGTGAGAGTTGAGGATGGATCGACTTTAATTTTGTGTGGCATCAAGTTCATATGGCTAATGAAATTTGTTACAAGTGTGTTTGGCTAACCAAGGCATGTAACTAAGCTGAAAGTGAGTTCTTTAGGCAGGATTCTAGTTTTATCTGCTTGGAAGAAGCCAACAAATGAAGCAATCAGCAAACTTAAAACAGACAAAGGTTTTTGTTTCCTGGCAACTTGATGTAATGGTATGTGGGAATGGTTTTGGGAGACTAGGTCCAGAGACATTATCTAGGAAATGGTCAGATAACAGAGAATAGTCTGCAGCTGGATAGTAGGAAAAATCAACAGGCTTAGACCTTCCCTGATTTCTAAGGAGATGGGCAAAGAATTGTGCTTTCATATTTGCAACATTCTGTTAACGTAGCCTTGCATTAAAGTAGAATTAATTAATCTGATCATATTTCCTATTTTGGCTATCTTGTAAGATGACCCTTACAAATGGAGACAGATTTCTGCATGTAGCCATCACATTAACTTAGTAATTTGGTTAACCAGATTGGTAGCCACATCTATTTAAACCCGGAGTTGGTAGGCATACATTAGCATGTTCATTTGTGAAGCGTCTAGCTGAAGCATAGCACAATGTGTGATCTTCCAGAAGCCAATGAATTATAACTTCCATCTTAGCTCACTATTAGCCATGTGCACAATACATTGATCTCCAAAATGTGTTAAACATTAAGAGTTTCAAAGGTGCCATTATAATATTTCTAAATCATTATCTATAGCCATCAAGTTTTTTTTTCATCTATTTTAATAACAGCCCTCATTCTGGAGACAAATGGAGTACGAGTTAACACATATTTGCCCATTTTAATAGTAGCAAGGTAGGCATTTTTTTTAAAAAAAAAATTCCTCAGTCTACCCAGTTTTCAACACCTGATAAAACCATCTCCTTTTTTAGAAATATAGTAGAAAAAAGGGCTCACATTTCTTCTTCATTAGTCCTTTTAAACTAATTCAGATCAGAATGTATCAATCAATGAAATAATCTGTGTAATACTAAAGATATAAAAGCATGCTTCAGAAGTATTTGAGAAATATAGCTTCACTTTACAATAAAAAATATTACATCGGTAGACCAATTTTAAGACCCAATCATTCAGCAGGCTAAGAGTTCACTGGAAATATCTTTGTACAACAGGCACGATTTCATGCCACTTTGATGATCCTGGCTTTCCTCAAAGACCAGTTCATAAAACATACTGAGCCATAAAGAGATTTGTTTGGTCATAGCTTAGCATTTTATGTGAACCTCACAACTGCAGTAAAGTATGCTTAGCATCCTCTGCAAATTCACCCAATTAATGTTTATTTGATAAACTGTTTATTTGATAAAGCATGGCTTAGTGCAATGTGTAAATCAGTACAAGAATTCAGGACCTTGTAGTTTAATGATCTAAACTTGTAATTTAAAAATTGCTAAACAAGAAATGCCAGCACGTCCTGAAATGTAGAAATGACTAAACCAATTTAATTAGGTCAATAGGTCAATGAAAATAATAAAGCATGCTTCTAAGTAAACATTAATAAAATAGAGCTACAGATGATAATGACAAAAGAACATTCAGAACTAAGACAATGTCAATATGATACTGGGAGATGAGCTCCCCAAGCTGGAAAATATCCAACAAAGTACTGGAGGAGACCAGAGACCTGGGGTGCTAGTAGTACTGGTGCTTACGATATGGCTGAATTAAAACCAAAATAATATCTAGCTGACCATGTGCCCAAAGGCAAAGTTTGACGCTGCAAAGATATGTACATCCACTGATACAAGGAATGTCAGAAGTGTGAACTAAGGCAAACTTGATGCCAGAACAGAAGTGTCAAGACTAAACATTCAGGAAGGAAATCAAATAACTGAACTGGACAGGAATGGGTCACTTCACATCAGAAAGGAATCAGGTCTTCTATTGCAGATAAGAAAATCAGAAAAGAAAAAGGGCCAGCCTTCATTAATAACAAAAGGCTGCTAAGGTTCAGGTAAAACCCCACAAAATGAAAGAATCATATCTCAGTTCAAGTTCCAAATAAGCCAAACAATGATAGAATGATGAAAATCCATGCTTCAGTGGAAATGAAGATGAATTTGAATTGTTTTATGGAAACTTGCAATACTTTGTCATATGTCAACATATCACAAAAACAAATAGCTTCATACTAATTATAGACAACTGGAATGCTAAAGTTGAGGGAAAATAGGTTTCGGAATAATGGGAAAAAATATATCCCTGAAGTGCAAAAGAAACAGGAAATAAACTAATATAGTTCTGTCAAGAATAGGGAATATTTACAGCTCCTTCCAATAATCTAAAAATGACTCTGTATTTAGATATCACAAGCTAGAGAATTACTAAAGTCACATTGGTTCTATGTACTGCATGCACAGATAAAGGTCTTGTAAAATTACAGTTTAAATTTTAAACTATAGAATATAAATAAAATCATCAGACCAACAATATTTCCAGCAATATCCCATATGAATACGAAGTGAAGTAAAGGTAAACATTATATTTAATGGATTAGATGTAATCAGCAGAATGCATGAAAACTCAACTCAGGTTTGCGAAATTGTTAAAGATGAAGCAAACAAAAATATCCTGAAATGCAAAAGAAGGTAAAAGGGCCGCCAACAGCTTTTGTTACCTTTTTGCTAAAACAAACAAATGCAATATTATGTCAACACACAATGACAATTCAATGCAAATAGGCAAGGAAAAAAAATGAAGTAGTAGCAGCCATTATCTTCAGAGTCTCGGATATATTAGCTATTCCATACAATAAAAGAATTATCCATCGCTTAGGAGAAATATTTTTTTTTAATGTAAATAAAAATGCAGAGACATCACATTGACTGTAAAACACATATTGTCAAGGCCATGGTTTACCAAAGTCCAGCCATTAAGAAAAACAGAATGAAGAAAAATTGATCCATTTGAATTGTATTGATGGAGAAAATTATTGAGAATACCTTGGAAGGCAAGACAAATTCTTCAACACTAGGTGAATCAATTCCTGACTCCTCACTGGAAACACTAATAATGAAGCTAAAGCTTAGATATAGATAGTCCTCGACTTACTCAACTAAGTGATTCACTTAACAACTGTGGCAAGAAAGGTTTTAAAATGGGACACAACTCAACAATTGTCTCACTTAGTGACAGAAATGTTGGGTTTGATTGTGGTCATAAATTGAGGACTACCTGTATTTCAGAGATATAATGAGTAGATAATAAAAAACAAGGGCAATTTTTAGAAAAAGGACAATAGAAAATAAGGTGATAGCTGCCTCTGATATCATGAGCAGGACCTTACAGGAACTCAAAGAAGCCATGACTGGCAGACTGGCAGCCCTAGTATAATTGTATTCATTGGGATATGAACAGTCAGAAACAAATCAAGGACTGAACAACAAACTTTATTCAACAAATATCCACAACACAGTATTCAAGAGGGTCATTTTTGATGCTGGAATAGGTATGATATCTCAAATTCCCCTTTAAAAACCACGAATAAAAAAGTGCATCTTTCCATACAGTATTGTGGTTAAGTTTGTAAGTCATGATTACTCCCCAAGAGATCTTCACCTGAGCACAGTACAAGTCAGGCATACAGTCTAGCATGTTTACTTCAAACGTGGCAACTTTAAGATGTATGGATTTCCAACGCTCAGAATTCTCAACCAACATGTTACAAATTGCCCGAGTTTGAAAAATACTGGCCTAGTGACTAAGTTGATGAACCTGGAGTCCCAGGTTCAAGTCCTGACACAACTCGCAGTGCAAATTATTTGAAAATGATATTGTGAGAATAAATTTAAGGAAGAATCTCAACTCTCAGCAGAAAAGACAGGACATAAATAAATACTTCCCTGCCAAAGGAAATTGGAATAAGGGAATCTGTCATTAAATGAGGAGGTCATAAAATGCAACAACATGTGACTGTGTCAACTTATGATGGTAATTCCAGCAGTTCTGGTTGCCATTGTTAGGTGAATCCCATGGGACTGCTGTGTCCCATGGTCACCTGATGACCCTCTGTGCCCTCCTGCAGTTTCTCCATTGACTTTGTTAAAATCAAATGAGAAACATACGGGAAAACAAAAGCCTCAGATATGAAGTGAGAGACCCAGAAGAATTCAAGCATGAAGGGCTGAAGAATGCTCAGTACATCAAAGAAGAACTGTCATCAAATAAGTAGGCCTCAAATTATGACCGTTCATTCAGTGACAATTCAAAATTAAGATGGCTCTGGACGAATGGTACTTATGACCTGTCCCCAGAGTTCCAGCATCGTAGTATCCCAAGCCATTGCAGCATCCACATCACATGATTACAATTTCTGGTGTTCCCTGTTGGCTCCCCACAGGCAAGCACTTGAAAGTTGCAATCAGGTGGGGTCCTTGTTTAATTACTGCACAGTCTTCCTTAATGATGACAACTGGGTCAGCCAGAATTGCTGCAGCTAAGCAATGTAGTCAAGTGACATTGCATTTTATGACTGCATTGCTTTGCAATAGAAATTCCAGTCCCAATTGCCGTTGTAACCTGAGGACTTCCTGTCTGTTGCAGTCTATTCATAGAAGTTGCTGCAGGAGGCACCACCTTGCCAAGCTTGATGGATATCAGAAGAGCTAAGTGGAATTAGAACTGTTAGATCTGTTTAAGATTTGGATGGAAGAAGCAGAAAATCCCGAAATTGTAAACAGCACTGTGTATAGTCGCAGCAACCTCTCAGAAGAGGAAAGTCACATTCATATTGCTGCCAATAAAACTACTTGGACATGTCCATATAGTCATTAGAAACAGAGCTAAAAATGAGGGAGGAACATTTAGAAGGGAGCGCTTGGCTACTATACAAACAAATGTCACCCTAGGGCTTCACTCTGACAGCATATATAATTTCAACTCAAAGGACCACATTGCTATGAACACACAAAGTTACCATCTACAGGCAAAAGACAGTGTCTATGGAATGGGAACCAGTGCGAAACAAACAGTGAAACAGCAGTTTCCCAGGAAGGAGGGAGCACATACCAAAAAAGGGAGGGAGACAAGAGGCAGCACAGTCTGGAGTTGTACAGGAGACAGAGGAAGAGAGTAAGGATCGGGGGTGAAATTCAACCACCTCGCACCACCTCGGGATAGGTGGTAGGCACGATTTGAATTGGTTGGCCCCGCCCATGCCCGCCCACCTTCTTCTTTTTAGAGACTGAGTCCCACCCCCACAACCGCCCACTTTCTTCCTGTTAGAGACTAAGTCCCACCAAGCCACGCCCACAGAGCCGGTAGGGAAAAATTTTGAATTTCACCCCTGGTAAGGATATCCATCTTAAAATCTCCCAGGGTATATCCATTAGACTCAAAGTAATAAGTGTTTAATCTGGCAAGATTCTGTCACTTATGTGTAAGCAAATAAAGAATTGAACTTTGGCTGAACTGTTTTGTGTTGCTCTTGGGCTTTGTTTCAGGTAACATATTAAGCCATCATATGGGTTGCTTAATTTTGGTTTAAATGGATGGCCGAGTTATAGGGGTGTAGAAACCATCTATTCTAGAGTTATAATGTTGGAAGAGGCAATTCAGGCTACTGAGTCCAATTCCCTGCCCAGTGCAAGAATCCACATTAAAGCATTACAGACAGGTGGCTATCTAGTCTCTGCTTGATTATATCTAATGAAAGGAACTTGCCATCCCTCTAGATTATAGGTTCAACTTTGGATCATCACCTCAGTTAAAAAGTTGATCTGATTTGACAGTTTCAATCAAAGAATCAGATTGATTCAACTTGAAAATTTGTACTGATTTGAAAATAAAATTGACCCATCAATTCAAATCAGAAACTCAATTGGAGTCAGTAGTTCAACTGAATCTCTGTACTGAAGCCATCTATCTCCTTAAATCGATCCATCAATTTAGCCAGTTACTTTTTCAGCCACGGTCAGCTTACCCCATTTCATCTTTAATTTCCTGCATCCTTACCAGGAAGAAAATCCTGTTGAAGTCAGTGGCACTTGCTTCTAAATAAGTAATAGAAGATTAATTGCATATTTTGTGTGGTATTTCTACAAATCCATATACTCTATATGGAAAATAAAATCCAGATCCTTTTGCAATTATTTAACTAAATCAGTATTTTAAAGCAACCTTCCTCCCCATAAATGCATTTAGCCAAGTGTAAAGATTTTGAATGTTTGTTACAGATTCTCCTGGAATAACATTTTTGTTTCGGTATCTTCTTACTCAAATGAAAGAGCAAGAAAAATGCATAGATGACTGAATGTGTATTTTTTAAAAATAATTGAATAATTGGTAATTGAATAAGTTACATTAGTTTGCAAGAACATAACTTCACATATGGGCAGAATCCAAAGCAAGTCTTAAATGCTGAAATAAAAAGATGAGTTTTCAAACCATTGTTATACTATAGAAAGGTTTTATTGAAATAAAACTACAACTGAGCTACCAGCAGAACTCATCCAAAAAGCTTTATTTGATGCAGACAGGACCCCATATATGTGCAATAACTAAACATTGTAATTGTGTAAGAAAAAAAGATTGGCAGCTGGACTTCTTGGGAAAAGAACTATATTCTGCAATCGATTACAGTGAGCAGTTGCTGACTGATTATAACTGACCAGTTAAAGTCAATGGTGGTATTCAAATAATTTAAGAACCGGTTCTCTACCTTAATGACTGGCTGGGTGGGCGTGGCTGGGTGGTCATGTGNGTCATGTGACTGGGTGGGCATGGCTAACTCGACATCACTCACGTCAAAGGGCGCCTCACCCGGCCCCTCCCCTCCCAGCCACTCCTTATCACAGCCGCCCTCAACACTGAAAAGAGGAAATGGCTCACATGCTTNGAAATGGCTCACATGCTTTGCCCAAGAGTGTGATAGGCAAGTCACAAGACAGGCTTTTGAGGGGCTGCCACAAAGAAGGGGGGACAACGCATTTTCCAAAGAAGCAGAAGGCAAAACAAGAAGCAATGGATGGAAAGAGAGAAGCAACCTAAAACTAAAGAGAAACTTCCTGACAGTGAGAA
>AZIM01004254.1:1606-15714 GCA_000516915.1 Ophiophagus hannah | reverse complement strand
GGCATACAAGTCTAATAAATAAATAAATCTGTCTCGGGTGTCATAGCAAAGAAAGCTCTGGCTTTGTGTCATATAATGTACCACAGATAAATATATGGAGAAGAGCTCCACTAACTTTAAAGCAGGGATTGAGATTTTGTTGTTGATTCTGATAGGGAGCACATTTTTAATATATTCAGGCTTTGTGAACCAGATATATGTGATCCCTCATCTTTTGGATCAGGGCCAGAACACACCTTTTTTATAAGAATAAATCTGGTAGACTTTACTAAACTTTTGTAAAAGCATAGCTACTGGTTTTGGTTTTTTTTTTTTTTACAATATTACAGTCACTTCGTTTCCCTGTCTGTATTGAATGAATTCCAGGAAATCTCACGGACATTTTGCTTGACATTGCAGATTAAAAAATAGCTTACTGGATCATAATTCTACTCTAGGCTAAATTGTATTTATTTGTATCTTGTCTCTATTACTTTTGTTTGTGGGGCTTGCGTGTTTTGAAGAAGATGAGAGCTATGTCAGAGGTTCAACCACACTGGACATGTGTCAAGGGCCACACTAGTTGTTGTAGTTCCTGAATATCTGGTGACAAAGAGGCTACAGGACCTAGGACTGTTGGCTGAGCAACCAGGGCCAGCAGTTGAAGGACCATTGGGAAAAAAATATTTACCCATCACGAATATGCAAAGAACATTACTTGCACACCATCTTCATTGACAAAATCACCAGCTGTCAATTGCAAAACTCAGCCTTACTTGAGTTATTTATAAAAACAATAAAGCTAAAAATAAATAAATATGGTCCTTCTTATTCACCTTATAAAAGTAGTTAACAGTCATCCTTATGTGTATGGTATGAATGCATAATATTTAATCAGCCTCCATTTGGATGATAATTGCTTCTAAACACACTAACATATGGGTCAAAATTCACAAAGGACAATATTAAGAAGAAGCCTGCTTCAACTCTAGAGTGATACTAGCATTTCTTAAATAATTCTCTGCTTGAAGTATCAACTATTGAAATGCATTTAAACCCAAAATGCTAACATTCATCACCATTGCAGAGCACTAAGATGCCTTCACTGGAAATCTCTGTGCCCCCAGAGGGAAGAGAGACATCAGCAAAAGGACACACCTTTTCTCCAGCCAAATCCAATCCAACAGGCAAAGTCAACAGAAGCAAAGGTAATTCAATGCAGATAGTGACCAGTGGAGTCTAGAAGCAGAAAGCATTTTAAAAAAAAAAAATAGGGCTGAGAAGATCTTGGAATGCTAGGAAAAAGAAAAGGTAAAGAAGAAAAAGCAGGTACATCCTGTTTCAATAGCAATAGCACTTAGACTTATGTACCACTATACAGTGCTTTTACAGCCTTCTCTAATCCGTTTACAGAGTCAGTATATTGCCCTCAACAATTTGGGTCCTCATTTTACCAACCACAGAAGGTTGGAAGGCTGAGTCGACCTTGAGCCTGGTAGGATTTGAAATGCCAAATTGTAGGCAGCCGACAGTCAGCAGAAGTAGCCTGCAGTATTGCACTCTAACCACTGCGCCACCGAGGCTCAACTGCACTCTAACCACTGCGCCACCGAGGCTCAACTGCACTCTAACCACTGCGCCACTGAGTAGGCTAAAACTACAATCTCAAGAGGTAACAACAAAGCAAAGCTGAACTTGTTAGGCATCCCCGATTGTGTTTTCCATTATTGGGATTGTCTAAAAAGTTCAACTTTGCTTCGTTGATCATTGTTTGAACTGAAAGTTCATTCCCATTTCTACACCAAATTGTATTTTTTTTAAAAAAAGCATGACTACAATATAAGCATTTTGCATGCATTTTCCTACATTATGCACACCTTTTTGTTATATATTTTGAGTGCATTTATTTAACAAGTATTAATTTTAGAGTTGCTTTTCATAAGGTTAATGTTTTAAACACATTTTCTCTTTATATATGCACTGTTCAATTCTGCACTGAATTACAAAACTTGGGTTTGTTTGGATTACAACATAAAACTCTCTTCACATCTTTGTACTAGTTGAAAACTTACATTGGATCAATTCATATTCCAATAAATTTCCCCTCCTTCTCTAAAACTTATTTCAAAGAAATATATTAGGAATTATTTCAAAGAAATATATTAGCTTTTGTAAACCCACCATCTTCAGTCTAAGGAAACTTAGGGGATCATTGGTAGCATTAAGCATTAAGCAATTCCTAAGGCAAATCATGAAGGCCTGTTAATTAGCTTTGAAGACTAAGGACCACTGCCAAGCAAATTGACACCGCCAATGCTCAAACTTCAATTATTGTGCAAACCTCTCTGCTGAACTGAATCAGATAGGATTCATCTATTTAGTTTCCCAATGAAGACCAATTAATAAAGAGAAATGAAATGTGGTTCTTCAGAAAGAAATGGAACTTCCTTGAATGCACCCTGGTATTTGCGACATGAGTCACTGGGTTCTGACTTTCTCCATCCCTGCAATTTTCACATTCACAGCTTTAACTGTGTGACAATGGCCATTGTGGCAGGATGCAATTATGAATCAAAGCTATACAGATATCCTTGGGAACATGCCCAGTCCGCTCCACGCAACACGTATGGTATGACGGTTGGGATTTGCTGAGATTTTGTCACTCATCAAAATAGTTTTTGAAAGCCTAGGATAATAAGCCATAAACATTTGGAGGTTCAATATTCAGTATTGAGTGCAGTTTCCAGTCTGGAGATAATCTGATGCTGGCTTTATTGTAATATTGTCACCCAGTGTGCGGTCCAGTTGCTCAGAGCTGAGGAAGCCTTTTATATATTGTGGTATCACACAGCCAAGCCACCTCAGCGGTCGGCACTGAGGAATGTTAGAAGTTGTAAACCAGCAAGAAGCCCATTGCTAAGCCACACACTGAAACTTAACCAATTATATATAAGGAACATATTAAATGGATCTGATATTGAATTAGAATACAATCAAGTGATTTGTATCCTACACTACTGTTTGTAATAGGGAAGCCTTTATTCATTCCAGCACCTTTTCTCAGATTGAATGATTAGACTCTGAGCAGTAATAATTCCAAAGCATTCAAGCTAAATTTAATTTCTTAAATGAATAAGGGCCTGGAACATGCCTTCTCTCAAAGGATTCCTGTGCTTACAGTGAGCAGAACTGTTTTCAAGTATGCATGATGGAGATGCAGTGGAATTTAGAAGGTATGTTATGCTGTTTTAAATTATTTTTAAATAGCAAAAAAAAAACCATCTAGAAGAAGAAATGCATATAAAAGTAGTGGGCTACAATTAGATATGGATTTGTTTATCTGATAACGGGAAGAGATCATAGATGTATGGAAGTCAAAAGGTCAGGAAAGCAGTTATGGCGGATTCAATCTGAATGCCCTACTAAATTTGGACAATTCCCTCCCTCCCCCCACCCACAAATAAATCCTGAATTTCTTTCCATAATCAATCAGTAACAGAGTTTCTCAGAAGAATAACATGCTTTGCTGACAATTAAAAAAGACCAAAAGAAAATTCACAACATGTGCAAGAGAGAGCGAGATCAAGGAAAGAGAAGGAAAGAAAGTCCTTGCTCTGTAAAACAATACCACCTACTCAACACAATGGATGATATTTATGAAGTAAGTTGCCTGCAATGGGATGGGATGGACTTGAAATGTGTGCCGATTGCACTCACTAAATTATAATAATCAAGTGCAGCTGCCTCACTCATAATGACTGTGCAGAGCCTCCTCTTTGTAGGAGACGAACTCTTTGATAAGGACAAACCATATATGGTACATAACTCCTCTTCTTCCTCCTCCTCTTCCTCTCCTCCTCTTCCTTCCACTCCCCCTCCACCACCTCCTCCTTTTTAATCATTCTTCATTCTGATATTTCCTCATGTTAAATATCTTCTAATTTTAATGCTAGTTGGGTTTTTTCCAAATGTTTCTCTTACTTACCTACAGGAACTAATAGCAATTCCAAGAGTATTTAAATTTAGAACATAGCTCGGGTAAAATATTAAATACTCCTTTCTTCCCTAGCATTAGTTCTGGGTTCAAATTTAGAGGCATCTGTATTCACTTCAATTAACAGAGCAAACTGAGGGAAAGGAACAGATAGAAAGAAAAAGACAAGTGCATGAAATAATTTGCAGCTATTTATGCTTTTTTCTTCTAATACACATGTTTTGTAAGTAGTTTTGTCTAATATATGTACTTTTTGCAAGCCATTTTCTTCACTAAAGTTCATTTTTGGATGTTGTTTTGGAAAGGTACATGATTTTCTGTATGTTCTTCCCCAATAAATGCATTTCTTGTTCTTATCTTTTCCAGGGAGAATCAGCATTGGAACATTAGGCAGTATGAAAAGTAATATTTGAATATTTGTGTTTGTCATGTTTATTCAAGAATATGAAATTAAGCAAGGTCAAATTAAAATGTGAACCAAACACATATCCTATCTTTCTTTAATTACAGGTTAATCAACTTGGAAAGTTCTCATAATTGCTATGTAGCATTATTATGCTACATAATCTTAATGTATGCCAAAGTTTAGCCACAGCAAAGTCTCATATGGCTCAATGAGAAAAAAGAAACAAACTAAAGCTTAATTCCCCATTGAAATCAAGAAAATGAATTCATTTCATTTTCCTTAAAATGATTAATTGCACCCCTGCTATTCTCCTTTAGCTTTTTTTTTAATCCCCGATTTTAATAACAGTAGGTTTAGTGTATATGAAGGAACAAATGATCCACTTAAACCATCTGGAAAATAATTCAATATTTCCTTTTCCTCTTCCTCATTACATATCAAGGAAAGATTTTTCCAAAAGAACTGCTGTAGTATATTCTGAACCCATTCAAGAGAGAGACAGCAAAGATGGATAGGAACTGTGAGTGAACAATCGTTGGTTTCCTAATTGTGAAGAAGAACTTCAGTACATTGGACTTTGCTAAGATATAAGAAGCTAAGGCTTTGTTTTCCTGAAACATAAACATTTCACATCTGAATCTGCATTGTTTGGTTTACTTGGATGAGATAACATTTTGCTGGTCCATATTACTTTCACATATGCTCATTGATCTGATCCACTGTTTTTGTACTCATGAAAACATTTTTAAACGTTTCCATATAAGTGCTTTGGAACTACATCTTTTCAAACTGTTTACTGCAAACATTTCTAAACATACCTAGGTTGGGACAATTTAAATGATGAAAAGAAGGATAGCAAATTTATAAATTAAAGAATAATTATATCGATATGTGGGAGGAATATAGACCATAATCTATCACGCTGGTCCAATACAGTTTGGCAGACGTGATCGGTGTTAGTTTGGGGTATCCATCATGGCCTGTTCGCCTTGGGAGACCCTTCTGGATATATACATGTCCGATAACCTATCCCACAATTTCATTTACCCAATCAAGCACCTTCACCTTGACACACCCCAATAGAATGAAATGGGCTGGTCACATAGCAAGAAGAACTGGTGGCAGGTGGACCAAGGCAGTCATAGAATGGATCCCACTTGATAAAAAGTGTTCACGAAAGAGATCTAAAACAAGATGGATCAATGACTTCAGAAAGTATGGCGGGCTCAATTGGCAAAAGAAAGCTCAGGACCGTATTGGTTGGAAACATGTGGAAGAGACCTTGGATAGACAATGGTTAAAATAATGATGAATGATGATATTGATATGCATGTCTTCAATCGCTAAATGCATTTGTGCTGGATTGTTTGTTCCTAAAGACAAACCTGGATATAATGTATAAATCACAAAAGACATTTTGGCAAGGAAGATCATCCTCATATACAGTAAATCAATACAATATAAGGAGCTTCTAATGGATTTTGATACTATGTCAGAGAAGATCTTATTATTCAGATGCAGTGCAACGCCATCTGAAATAGAAGCAAAGGCAGTTTGGGACCCAGCTACAGTGCAAAATAAACATGTCAACATTTATTTTCCTAATGCATGCCAAAGACCCCTAAATCTTTTGACATGACTTCCAGAAATTTAAGCAAAGAAAAACAACTCTTTCTTTCAATATTGTCTTGTCAAGTCGAAGAATCTCAGTTCCCAAAATGCTTTGTAGGCTTTTCACATGAATGTATTGAAATGTATTTGAAGAAGACTCCATTGACTGGTGGTAGGGACTGAGAGAACCAGTTCAACTTTCAGACCTATTTTTTGGCTTGCATTGGTTTTCCAGCTTTCACTCTACACAAAACACTGAACTCATCTGTCTGGTGAAAAGCTTTTAAGTAACTGGAAAGGAATAGAGATACTGGATAGTAAAGTAGAGCTATGTGGCAAACAGGAAAAATTCAGAGTGGAAGAGTTTTCCACTTCACCTTTATAGATGTACCTGGGTAACCTTCTATCTAACACCATGGAATGCTTTGACCTTCAGTATTACCAATCCTCACCTAACGGGTTGAGACTATAGGCACATTAGCAAATCATGCTTAACTTAAGTAGTGCAATATATTAGCACAACACACCGAATCATTAACCCACTAAATGGGCTCTGTTTAGACAACATGTTAAGTCAAAAATATACACATATATACATACAAAACCTCTATTTGAGCCCTGGTGGAATCCTGGAAAGCCATAAAGCACTCTCTGTACTCCCAAGCCTTGGACTAAGGGAGAACAGAATCTTTTGCCAGTTGTGTTTTGTGTATGTTTTAATGTTGTTTGGCCAGATTTCCCACCTTGTTCATCTCCAGAGTCACTTAAGTTGACTCTTTCTTTCTCCTGCCAGGTCTCTCACTGACCTAGTTAAGCACACTGTGGGAATCCAGCCAGGAAAAAAAGTTTCTTTGCTTCTATCATTGGAAACTGAGACAGAGTTCCTTGATTAATTGATTAATTATGTGCCATCAAGCTATTCCCAACTGAATGTGAATGCATAAATGTTCTCCACAATGATCAGATCACATGTTAAATCCTAAACCTGGTAGGTTAACTGAACACTTGCAATCTTTAAATGACATGTTATACCTAATTTAAAAATATTAGATTATGGCTTAAGATAGTGGCCTGGTCATCTACAAAGAGCTTATTGAAAGACCCTACCTATCACGTTTGTGGAGTATGGGTTTTCTTTGTGACAACCCCAGTTTAGGGACCTACATGCAACTCCCACCTTGTTAATATTCTATAAGCAAGTCAGGCTGTATTATATCAGTGCAGCCATGGCCCTTCGTAGTTTTGAATGGGAGTGTTCATCTACATTTAATTTTCGGGTTTTATAATTACACATTCCTATGCTCTTTATTTTGCAGTGTGCCACCAGAGACCTCCAGAATTGGACAGGTTACAAACACTGCTAAATAAGTAAATGCAGAATCACAGCACGTCTAATGCTTAGCCTAACGGGTTGTGCAAATTCAGCCTTAGAGTGATACTTGATAAGCTTCCAAGAATCTCCGGGATTACCCTGAAGTCTATTTCAAAATCCTTGCTTTTCTACAAGAGCCTGATATTTGACCATCTTAATACTTGCCAATTTTAATAATTACATGTTGCCGGTATTAGTCTCCATATTTGTGCCCAGTTTCTTTGCAGGCATGCTGTTGCTAGTGGTAACATGTAGCTTCTATAACAGCATGAAATATTTAATTAGCTGCCAAGTAGGATAGTGATTTTTCTTAGCATTAATCCTTTCATCATGTACCCCCCCCCTTTCTCCATGGAAGAAAGAATAAGGAAATGAATGTAAAATATGGGTTTTCAGGTTGCATTTTGCTGAGAGGTACCAATACAGATAATTACAGAATCCTTTGATGCATATGTTCTGTATTTACCTATATATAAAGGAGGTATAAGTTAATATTTCTATCAAGAGAGAGGATTGAATGATTGTTTCTAGGTATTCTTAACAGAAAAAAGATTTATATAAACTGGTATCTGGTATCCTTTTAGAAATGATGTCATTTGCATGAATATTGGGTGCAAATTCCTAAGGATAGGATATGAAAAGTTGTTATTAGAAGTTCTAACTTGGCAGAATTGTATGTGTATACAGATCTTTGAGGGCTTGAACAAAGCTACAGTATACATATCTAGGTCTGCTCAGCTCCACTGTACTTTATAAATGATTTTGAAATTATTACACATCATGAAAAATCAGAGAAAGGTAAGGTTCCCTACTAAGGACATTTGGAATTCAATGAATTAATTGCTGCTGGGTACTTTATCTGGGCGCAAAGAGAAAATATCTGCTGTGAACTCTGTGTAGGGGTCAGGAAGGGCATCCAGCCAGTAAACACTGAGCCACCTCAAGTCTACCCCGATGCAAGGGATTACAGGGTCGTTAAAAGAAAAAAGGGGGGAAATGCTGCTGTATTTATAGGACCATTCTTCACCATTGATTTGCATTAAAGTTGACAATAAGTTTTATATTCTCCAATCAGGACTGAGCAGCCTTTTTAAGCCAAGGGCTGCCACTGACATTTAATAGGATCATGGTCCAAAGAATAGGCCAAGCTAGGACAAATATAACATTGGACTGAATTCCATTCAATTTCATATAATGTAATCACAATTAGTTAAATGCAAGTACGGCAACAAGATCTTGTGCTAAATAGTTTCCCCCTTCCTCATAATTTGGCAACAACTTTTGGAAGATTCTAGAAGTGTAACCCAAGGCTCTGTTGGCCATCTGATCATCTAAGGTTAAAAGAGGCACCTCTGGTCTATGCTTGGCATAGGCTTTTCAGATTGTTTAGCCACTGTTGCCCAATTCCCTTTTAAAACAGAGATGCCAAGGGTGGAACCTGGGATAATTTACAGGAAAAGTAGGAGCTCTGCTAAAAGCCATCCTCTCTGAATGTCATGTCCTCTTCTTATAGCCACCTGTACTATCCATTTTTTGTTGTGGTTTCACTTAGACTGTGAAGCAGCTGGGCCACAAATGGGACTCCAGAATTAGTACTGGCTGGCTGTCAGGGCTCCAACAAATCCCCCTCATTCAAAGCAAAAGTCTCTAGCTGCATCTCAGAAAAAGTAAATTGGTTTAATAGAAATTGCCATGTTGGTGCAGCCGGTACTAAATCACATCATACATTTTCCCCCTTGACCCTGGTCTTTCCCCCACCCCCTGGATGTGACTTCTCCAATAGGACACATCCGTCTCCAAGAGTCATCCATCATGCTCTCCAATAACCTTCTTACGCTCTGACAACTCAGGCTGCTGAGTTGATATCTAGGCATTTCAAGAATGTCTTGTTTTCCCACACCCCCTTTTTCTGGCAGCTAAAAAGACTAAAGGAGTATCTTTTTAGCTGACAGTCTTCAACAGTTCATTCCTCAGCCAAAAGACCAGCTAGGCCAATTTTCTATCAAGTGGGACCTCAAGATATATTTTTTTAAAATTTGGATTTAAAAATTGGGATAATTTTTGAGCACGTATGAGAGAAATGTGCCTGGTGGCCTCAATGCAATCTGTATAAAGGGTAGGGCAATGCACCCTTGAAAACCTGTTTGGAAGAAGTATTTGGGGCCCTTTTTGGGGGGTATTCATTGAAACAGTGATATCTTTGTCCGGGCTTCCATGTTAAGTATGAAAAAAATCAAGTTGCTTTAATGATTTGACCCCTTATAGCTGTGGCATTTTTTTAGGCTCATGTAACAGCACCCCTCCAGTAAAAAGCTGTGGCTGCTTTAATTAGTAACAGAGAGATGACATGCTTCTGCAAACTCTGAAATACTTCTTTGAATCACTTTCAAAGCAAGCATAGTCCTAACTGAATTCTCGACCATGTCAACTGAGTATAATGGGGTGCAGAGATAACCTTGATATAGGAATACAAGAGTCATTAGGAGAACCATTAAGAGAAAATACATGACAACTTAATTCTGAGGAAGGACAGAACGTGAGGAAGAAATTCAAAACAACTCTGCTTTGATTCTGTTTGGTATAAGAGGGGGCAAAGGTAAATTGGCAGGTTTTCAAGATTCTATTATTATAGTGTACAACAATAAAGTCAAATTCCTGTAATCAATGGGGTGTCTGTTTTCTGACCTGGCCTATCTCAAAGGGCTGCCAATGATACAGTCAATTACTCTAAGGAAACTCCTTAAAATAGTTGCTTTTTTCAGGCTGATACAGAAGGATCTATCTATTTACAGCACCTTTTCAGAATCATCTTCAAACTACACCCAACCATAGTAAGAGGCAGCTTGGAATTCATAGAGGTTTCTGACTTCCTCTACAATGAAATCATCAAAACCTGCACAAATATATTAGAAGGGAGTGGGGGATTTAGAATTAGAAAAAGATAGTAATGGAATCTATTGGAAACAAAACAAGGTTTACAGATTGCCAAGGTGAAAATTGAATATAAAAATTGCTGTAATCCTTAATCCTTCTAAGTAAAGAAAGGAAATATAACAACAACATTCTAATCAAACAGAGATTATGTCACATTTTCACATAACTGGACATGTTCAGAAGGCATTTTTTGCCTCTGTTTTGAACAACTTCACTTCATTGCTACATAGCAGTACCTAGATGACATTGATTGACTCTAAAAGCTGAGTAAGGATTAAATCTGGTTACTATATACAGTAGGTGAGAGATCTCCACATAATTCCAAGGTTAGACTGGGATTCTGAATGAACCTTCTAAAGAAGGCAATATCAATCCCATTTCTATAACTGTTGCAAAGAAACCTCTATTAAAAATAATTGTAGAACCTAATTCCCTGCCAAGTTGAAAAACATAAGGACTTTAAAGAACTAAACCATCACTGAGTTTTTCTTATCTTTTTGTACATCAAAAATAGCCAGGGGCAATCACCAGGAAGGTACAACTGAAAATGTGAACTGCCATCTTTCTAGCCCTATCTATCACAGATCAAGAATAGATAGATTGGATATTACCTTGGCTGCTACAGAAGAATTGGGCTTCTCCAAAAGGTCCCAGAGTTTTTTTCTCTTTTCTGCACAGCAAGTGTTATCAAATTCCTCTCCCTCCCTTTCACGCATGGTCTCTGCTTCTCTCTTGAGCTCCTCATTCATCTGTTCCTTTTTCTGGTGGTACCTTGCCTGGCAACAAGACTCTAGATAAATTTCATCAATTCCCCAATAGTCCAGTTCTTGGCTGAAGGACAAGGCACACATTTCCTCCATCATGTGCAACTTGCCCGTCCGGTAAAAGTTCAAGATAGAAGTAAATGCCCCCGGGTGCCTATCAAAGAAATATTCATTCTCCTCCAAGTTATAGTCATCACATATATCCATCAGAGATTCGTGAGTATTGCAGTCTCTGAGTTTACCCAATCTTGTCCGTGGTAACCTGTCCAAGGTTCTCCATAAAACCTCATGTGCCAAACCCCCCACATTAAGTTTGACCCTTCTGGAACAAGCTTTGCTCCTGACAATCTCCATGGGATCCGGGGGCAAAGAGGTAGTAGATCGAGATCCATGTTTATTCATTCCTGCAGGCATTGCTTATCTTTTAAAAAGACTGAAACAGGCTGACAAGTGATTCCTGGGCTCTCACAGTTCCAGACAGGTTCTCTTCATCTGTTTTCCTGCTCCTCCATGCCTGTAAAGAAAATAATGCACAGAATTACTGGTAACTTCAGCAAATTAAATGGAAAGCTTCTTCCTTTGTTTGCAAACTGCCTGTTTGTTCAATTAATCAGGGAGATATACAAATAGCTCCATTAGTTTGCTCCAAGGAGCAGCAGAGACAGGAGATTGGCTGTAAGAGCACAGGCTGCTGTTCAGTGTCATGGTGCTGAAACTGAACGAAAAGTCCTAAAGAAAGTGAACTGAAGAGGGAGGATGCTAATAAGGGCTTTTAGCTAACGAAATCTTAGTGCAGACTTTGTCCAATTCCATACATTTTAGTAGTAAGGAGCTATCCACTACCTAAAGTGCTGAAGACAAATTCTTTATATGTCTTCTCCCACATGCACAAATATCTGTGTTGTATTGTTCTGGAAAAGCTAGATCATCCCCATAAGCCCAACATCCATTTTCATTCATTTCAAATTTCTCAAAAGCATTCCATATTCATTTTTCATTTTTACCTTTCCTCCTTTTAGATTAAAAATTAAGATACATTTGTGGACATGTTTGAAGAGATAAGCGCATAATGTGTTACCCGGGCCAATCATTCAAGTCATGTTAACATTTGTCATTTTAATGCCAGTTAGCTTCTTTCTGTCCTTTTGCAGTTGCTTCACACACACACACACACACATATAAGCAGAGGTTCCAAGCAGGAGCTTGTTTCTTGACAGGATGTTTTCTATTATCGTTAGAAGCTTTGGGCTTTGGAAAAAGGATGTGTAGGAACTTAGGCCTATGGAACAAGCTAAAGGATCTGATAGTTAACTACCCTGAGGTAATATGATTCTCAGTGTTTCATCCAGAAAGGCCAAACAATCAAACATCTTTACCCATAAAGTATATATGCCATAAAAATATAAGGAAATAATCAGGCACAGACCCACCAAAATGTATATTCCATTATTCAGATATGTACTTTTTTGTATACAATCTTAAGAAAACACATTATATGCTACATTATACTTTCCCGGGGAGAGGGAAAGAAGAATTTGCAATAATGCTGACATAAACTGTACACCAACTTTTCCCGTGGCCTTTTTGTTTTGCAGATATGACTACAATTATCTACTAATTTCAAATGATCTACCTGATCATCTATCCACTAAAATTCATGCATTTTCAGACTGAAATATCAGTATGTATTTTGTATTCACTCGTTCTAAAATATCAAAGCATTGCTCATTTCACCTATGTATTTAGCTACATTTTCCAGATAAGTTCCCCTTTGCCAAAGGGATTGATTATGTTTTAAACAGTGAACAGATTATATTTAACAGTTTAAAGAAAAATAGAAAAATTTCCCTATTTTTCATTTTTTTGTAGCAGCCCAGGCTGACATTAACAATTTACAATAGTACATCTATTAGCAACCTTGCTTTTAAAACTTACATAGCCTTCCTTCTACATGAAGAACATTTAACACAGAAGAAAACCATGGTACTTTCACAGCATTATATTCCTACTGTCTGAAAGTGGTAGCTTTTTCAATGCAATGGCAAACTGGTTGCAGTCAAAACAAACCTCCAGACACATGTTGTGCGCGCGCACACACACACACACACACACACACACACACAGGCCCATAATGTGCATATGGAAAGCCATCCATCTCCCCCCAACCTTTCCAGTATTTTAAACATCCCTATATCTGAGTTAAGGAATGTTACCTATTTTAAAGACTGCCCTACAGGTAGCTCACTGGATGACAAAACATCAGGGCAAAGAGGAGAGACAGACTTTTTAATAATGTGGTATTAAAAGGTCTGTAATGCCTTGCATGAAGCAGGGGAGACAAGATTTTAAAAAATTTAGTACTGTCTAGTGGGAGGAAGACATTCTGCTTAAATTTGTAGGAGACTGCATCAGCCGGGGTGGAAAGAAGAGCCAGGATGGAAAGGGGTGTGTATATGTGTGTGTGTGTGTGTCTCTCTCTCTCTGTGGATTCATAAATGCATTTGTGGCAAACCGAGTGTGAGGCCATCAGCTCAGTGCTTCCAAACAACCTGGCAATGGTGGAGGGAGCAATTAGGCTAGCCTGGTAGGGAAGATAAGGAGCTAAACTGAGTTTTAGCCTAATGGAAACAATGATTTGCACATCTTTCTATCGATCTCTGGAAGAAGAGGAATCCTTCCTCACCACCCGGGGGGGGGGGGAACAACTCACGAGAGTCGTCATAACAACAAAATATACGTGTGTGTCTGTGTGTGTGTGTCTCTCTCTCTGTGTGTGTGGTGTGTGTGTATGCATGTATGCATATTTATATGTATATATTTGGAAACGCCGCCAACCCCGAGATGACTGCCTGCCTTCCGTCCTTCCTCGCACTGTTGCTTTCTCCCAGATGGCCTCAGCCACAAGATCCAGCGATCCTTTCGGAGGAGCAGAAACCCTCCAGCCTCTCCCAGCCCAGGTTTCCCGCGGCCCGCCAAAGCGTTGCCTCCGGAGGAGGCTCCCCACGGCGGCGCCGAGCGATCGCGGTGTCTCTTCCCTCCCGCCGCTGC
>AZIM01004253.1:63783-74713 GCA_000516915.1 Ophiophagus hannah | reverse complement strand
GAGTGATATTGAGCTGGCCATGCCCCCCCCCCTCACCCCCAGAGGNGACACGAGNGATATTGAGCTGGCCATGCCCCCCCCCTCACCCCCAGAGGTCAAATACAACCCTGATGCAACCCTGATGAAATCAAGTTTGACACGCCTGACCTATGAAGTCCCTTCCAACTCTGTTACTCTGTATTCTATATTCTTTATGAAATATATACAACTGTACTGTTATTTATTTCAAATAATTATTTCCTTGAAACCAATTGGGATGTGGCTGTGCAGTTCTGAAGCAGATGAGACTAAGCAGACAATCTTTCTTAGGTATTCAGTGTGTACTTCATGGCCACCAGATGTTTTGAGATCACAACCCCTAGAATTTCCACCCAATATGGTCAAGTTACAATGGTACTCAGTATTCATTGTTAATTGGTTCTGGTAGGTGTGTTGAGTACCAAAAACAATGTGTACCAAGCAAATTACTCCCACAAGGAATAATGTAGTGGGTCACAAGATAGGCAACACCAAAAAGTTGTAGCTTGTGCGCTGGATACGAAACAAACAGTGAGTACTGGAACAACATTTTTGTGCCAAAATGTGTTGAGTACTAAATTTGATGAGTTTCAAAGCAGTTGAGTACCAAGATACCCCGGTAACTTATACTGACAACACGGTTGCCCTTTTCGTAAATGCAAAGGCACTGGGTGCAACTGTTTGCCAATTTATATCAATTACTGTACAGATTGCACACCTAACAGAGAGTTCCTAATGGCATAGGCTGAAAGATACATAATTGAATGTTATACTTAGACAGCACATGGTTTCCTCTGCACGGTGTAGTTTGGAAAGAGAAAGGAAGGAGTCCATCTAGACATATGCCGACCATTATCCAGGAGTTATTGTTCCAGTCTTCTAGGTTTTTTTCAGCTTAGCAGTTGTTTTGTTTGGATAATGGTAGGGTATTAATCTCATAATTCCATCAGAGCTATAGAAAAATGCTTACTCAGCACTAAATTCTACTTGCTTCAGCGCCAAAGCAATTGTTTGCATTTATTGCTTTGTACCAACTATTCCTATTTTATTTTGCTGCTCCATCACAAACATAGTTTACATCATGGGGGTGGCTTCTCCATGCCGTGCTGCTGATTTTCTCAAAATATGTTATACATGGGGATATTTGGGTGATCTATACAATCTTATTATAAAAATGTTGGAAAGCAAATAGAGTATGTTTGGAATACAATACTCTAGGTTTCCAAAGTGGTTAATGTTGATTTTGATATATTTCAGTTTTCCATTAGTATCTTTGGTATTGTTTGGGTCTTGGATCACTCACACCAGGAATTACTTTGGTCAGGTGGAGTGATAAGTATCTGCATGATAGTTTTCTCAAGTGGTTCTTTTTCAACCCAGATTCTTAGAAACCTCTTTGTTCTGGAATATTGAGGAAAGTAGAATTACTTGTTGGCTCACTTGTAAAACAAGCAAACAAATCAAATCACAATAATCTATAATCTGGGTATAGAACTAGAGCATAGTTAAAACTATTCATGGGGAAAAAATATTTCTGGGTTCAACAAGTATTTATTTATTTCTAGATCTTTTATGATGATTAAGCAACTTACACAATCCAGTATATTGTAATAAATGAATAACAATAGAAGCACAATAGAATTAAAAATCCATATATTGATAAGATCCAAATTATATAATGTGCATCACAAAATAGATCTTCTCACTTTATACTTCGGTCTTTGAAGGCTCCTTGAAAAAGCAGCATTTGAACAACAGGTTCTGAAATATCATCAAGGGCAGAGCCATCTTTACCTCAGAGGAAAACCTATTCTAAAAGAATATACTGATGGAGATTCTCAGTCATCTAAATAAAGTTGTCTGGAATTTGAGTCATGACAACTGGACTTTTTTTTTTCCTTTTTCAGTTCGAAATGTGTCACTGCTTATCCAGAAGAAGCTATTTACATCAGCAGGGAAATGTTTCAAACCAAAAAAGAAAGAAGGAAAAAAAGTCCAGTTACCGTGATTCAATTCCCAATGTTCTAAAACGGGTCTCCAAACTTTAAGTTTAAGACTTGTGGACTTCAACTGGCTGAGGAATTCTTTTAGAGAGATGGGACTTGAAGCATTCCCTGTCAGCTTGAACATATTGGACACGTAGCTCTCAAAAATCTACATATTGACCTTCAATATAATGATCATAATTTTCCAAAAATCACAGGAACATTTCGGTCAAGTTGGAGACACAAATCAATAAAAGTTAAATGTAACGAAGTTGAGTTTTAATTAATTCATCACAGCCCCATGAGTTCCACTGCAAACTAAAGCAAATTGAACTACTAAAGAAATGCTGGCAGAGAGGATATGTCATATTATCTACATAATGTAATTCAGTACTGCAAACTGTAGATCAAGCATTTTACATTTGTGTTCTTTAAAATCCCCTCACATTCAGGCTATCATGTAAGGGAATTGCACACGAATCTAGAATTTGAGCAGTGTTCTAAAGATCACACTCCTATTTTTTTGAGATTTATAATTTTAAATTGGAGCTGATTCTAAATATGCAAAGTACTATGTGGTAGCCTTTGTCCCAGTTCCCTCTGACATTATGATTCAATCCCAGCAGGCTTACTAATAAAGGAAAGCAAAGGAAGAAGGAATTCTGGAGTCTAGGGAAGAGCTATAAGCTGCCAATCATTTAAACTTCTTACTCAGTCTGAGGTAATATCCCTCTGCAGTGCATTGTGAGAAAGCAGCTAAGCTGCTACTCTATTCTCATGTGAGTACCTGAATTTCTAAGGCTTTTTAATGTGCTCCAGAGTCTCCATTGACTGCAATTGATGGAAAATATCAATACAATTTTCTATCATTTTAAGGGAGGAAGGACACAACTGTACAATGAACCCTAAAGTAGATCTAAAGTAATTTGGTTTATAACTATTATTTAATTACTAATACCTTCATATTATTTAAATAATAAATAAAGAAATATAGTAGATAGGTAATAATAATAAAGAGAAAAGGAGACTTAAGACCTTTGTTATTCTTATACATTTCATACATACAGCTGAATATAATATGTTTCTTGGGTTCATTTATTCTGCGTGGTTTTTTCCCTTATGATCTACCCAATTGTACCATTTATGCCATATCTGGTAGTAATCTGTATCCGCCTTCCCGTTGATTTTAAGCATAAGCCTCTCCATTTGGGCACACTCATAAGTTAACCCTAACCAACGATAAGATTAGTAGAGTATTGTGTGTTATTTAGTGTTCAGGATGTGATAGTTAATGAAGATGCGCCAGGTATTGGTTAGTATTGATTATTAGGACTTATGAAATTCGATATCAAATGTATAGAGTAATGTGTCATTTACATATTATTATTTCTGTATTTTCTAAATTTGTATGTTTTTAATTCTTGTACATAAAGTTGTTTTTTTAAATAAAAAATAAATAAATAAAGTAATTTGGGGAATAAACACAAGAAAATACATGCATTCTGCCCAAATCAGAAAAAAAAGCTTAATTATTGCCCTCTCACTTTGATAAAGTCCATTAATGCTCTTCCAAATGGTCCCTGACCATATTTATTTTTAACTGTAGGCAAGGGAGTGGGCAAGAAAATTCACCACGAGCATTACTGGACTGATCCTTGGAGTTTGGCAGCTGTTTAATGGAGTAAATTCTGCTGCCCGTTCTCTGTGAAGCCTGAAGTTCAGTCAGCAAAAAGTACAATTTGCTCTGCTGATCAGGAACAATAGAATGTCAGGCTCCTCAGGTCTGTACAAGGCCTGACCAATTTGGAGTCTTCCTGTTGCCTATATATTGCCAGAATTGGTCTCGGGTGATACACCTACAGTATTAGCATCACACAACGTTTTGGATTTAATTCCAACAAAGTGCTGACTGAGGACGATGGTTAAGGTTAGGGATGATGGTAATTATAGTATTCTTTCTTATACCAAGTTGAGGATATCAAGTTAAAGAAGGCTGTTTCAGTACAAAAATAAGATGCACTTTATCGAAGCAGAGTGTTTTTTTAAAAAATGTAATTAATTTCTTTCCCCCAAAGTTGTCTCACTGATCCCATTTTTAAATATTTTCACATTCACTGTCTTGGAACTATGCAAATAGCATTTGTTTCAACACCAATGCTATTTTTTCCTCAGTAACCACAGATTGTAATCATTGTGTTTGTCTAACAAAGCTGGCATTTATACGAACTGTCTGATATCTCCAGATTTGTTACCACAACATTGGGAATAGATTTTATTTGTTTTATTCAAAATTTATTAGTCCTTCCATATAGCTGCAGTTTGCCAATCAACATTGCTTCATTACGTTTTTGAAAGTTGCCCCATAAATATGCAACTTAATTCACAATTAGACTCCATCACATACTTGGTTATGGTTCATGTTCTTTGCTTCAAATTGCTGATTCAAATCTGACCGTGGGATGCTCCTTCTAATGGACAGGGATCAGAGCCAATGTACTCAACTCAGTTCAACTCAACTCATGAGAAGTCATTATGATTATCATTGTTACTTTCAACAAAAGTAACAGAAAGGTTGATCCGTGTACCCCCGCCACCAAAATCAGCTAAAGGGGACAAGGAGGAATATTGAAATGGAAGGACAGATACCGAAGCTGAAGCTCAAATACTTTGTCCACCTAATGAGAAGAGAGGAATCATTGGAAAAGACACTGATGTTGGGGAATATTGAAGGCAAAGGGAGAAAGAGATGATGGAGGATGAGGTGATTAAATACTGTTGTGTCATCAATGCAATGAACATGAATTTGGGCAAACTCCCAAGTAGACGGGAGCCTGGCATACTGTGGTCCATGGGGTTGCAAAGAGTTGGGCACAACTTAGTGACTGAACAACAGGGGATGAATTGGGCAAAAGTCAACAAACTGGGTCCTAAGCCAGATGAGATGGAAGTATCATTGCTGGACATTCAGTACAGTTCAGCAGATTGGATTCAAGGTTGGGCAATTCTTGTGCGACCATCCTGGAATTCATCAGTGGCATAGATCTTAGCTTGGCGCAGCAGCTCAAGCCCCTCCCCCACCTGAATGATGGCAATGGGTGATTCATAATTTAGTAAACTTGAGCTTATTTCCAGCCATAAATATCCAACCTTTTCTGGCTTGAAGGCCACTCTAGATCTTTGAGAGATATGCCAAAAACATCAAGATAAAAAGTAAAAGGGACTAAGCCCAAATGTAATTTATTTTAATAAAACCTAAATTTATTACAATGGTTTCCCTTCTGTCACATTAAAAATTAGTCTGGTGGAAACTTTTAGGAGCCACCTCTGAAAAAGATGGGGAAGATGGGTTTGGCTGTATCCCTGATGTAATGTTTTCTATGAGAGATTAACTTTGAAGGCAACCCAATGGTTTAAGATAGTCTATAGTAGCAAGAGTATTCAGTCACCCGTATAGCATGCGATGTAATGACAAGGCAATCCCATTGACAGATTGGAGGATAAAGTTGGCAGCTGTATAGAAGAGTCAGTGCTACCCTGCCTGGCTTAGGGCTGCAGCATTTGAAAACCTGCATCTTCTCATGTCCCATGCTCATCTGAGCCTCTGTTGCAAGTACATAATGAGGTCTGGCAGATGGCTACTCGTGAATGTGCTGAAATCATCCATTTTTCAACATCAAGCAAAGAGGCTTTTATCCTCCTAGCCCTTTTAAGAATTTTTTAAAAAAGAAGTAACTGGCTGCTTGGCTTTTGCATGCCAAATTGTCATTATGGTATTCTAAAACTGCCCATTTTTGTGTTTGCTGTGTATTTTTCCCCCTGCACTTAAATAGTCCCACTGTTATTAATTCTTTATTTTGTTGATTTTATTCTTCATGGGATTGCTTTACTTTACTCTGCATCATTCTCACTGTTGAAATTTTGGGGATGATTCAAAGCTAACCCCCAACCAGCTCGTTGGCATGGTCTCTGCTGCCTTATTTCTGCCCTTAAAGTAAGCAAAGGCAATTCTAAGAGGACTAAGAACATTTCTTTTTCTGTTTTCTTGGTCTTTAAGTTCTTTCCATGAACCTCATTTGCTCATGTCTCTATGACCGGGAACTGAGATGGTCTCCATTTTATCTCCCATTCCTTACAGTTTGCTAAGGGGTCTTTGGTGCCATGCGTTTTGCAGCATTCTTCCCCCATTCTCCCATACCAATTTTATTTTGGCTTAAAGATGCTCCTCCCCATCCGAAAAAAGTAAAGGTTTGCAAATTTGGAACTCCATAGGTCTTTGGTGAACAGGAATCATTACAAATTCCAGCTGCCTAGTTCTTTGGGGTATCCCCCTTCCTGCCTTTGATAAAGCCTTCCCATATTGGTGCCCTCATGTTGGACTTAGGGCCAACCTATTAAGGTACGAGAACATAACTGAAGTGTCTAATGCAATTATACTATAACCTTTGGCAGTATGCAGTTAACTAGGATTATTGTGTTGCCTAGTGTCAGGCTTGTGAAAAAAATGACTCCTGATAAGTGTAATCTTAACTTTTGCTATTTTTACTTAATGACTAATGTATCAATGTTTTTAATGAAGAAAGGAACAATAAATCTTGCCCTTCTTTCAATGTACAATGTCTGCAGGGAAAAATTAAGGCAGGGCCAAAAGTATAGACTGATAAGAAAAGAAGCGACTGTATTTGGATTCGTGAAATTTAGAAAGCTCTGAATTGAAGCTCAGACTAGTTTAAACTGAAGGCTCTTTGAAATGCATCTGCTCCTAGAGTATCTGAAGTCAGAAGTTGTTGTGTATTGTGTTGTACACTGTCAGAATCTGTTCACTTGTGGTTTCTATTGCGTCCTGCCTGTTTTGTGTTTCTCTCTTTCACTCATTCCAAGAAATACAATATTGCCTCAGGACTTTTTCACTGCTCACATAAATCAGGAGAGTGAAATTCTAAAAAATTTAGAAATTCATCTTTTTTTCTAACTTCATCTGCAAAACAAGTTCACCTGCAAGCACCCTTCAGCTATATGCTCACCTCTCAACATTATTTCAGGTTTTAGAGTATCCTAGAATGTCTGTCAACAATCTTGTTTAAATTATCTCCCATTGACTCACATCTTTTCCTCAAACTGTTCTGTTGTACCTAGATATTCTTTTACGGCGATACAGTATACCAGTGAATGGGAGTTTTTCTTTAGTATGGCAATTTTGAAGATTGATTTCTTCAGAATATGGAGAAAGTAACTTTTTGATACAAAGTGAATTTTCAACCACAGTGATGATCCCTATTTCACTTCTAAATATTTTGGAATTCCATTCTACTCCTTATAGAATTGAATATAAAATTGAATATAGAATTCCAATGACAAAGAATAGAATTCCATTCCATTCTAATACTTCTCATTGGAAAGAAAATGTTTACTATCAGACTCACCTAAGTGTGTTTGTTCATTAATCAAACAGCTGAAGTAGATTTAACAAAAATATTTAGGGACTCATAAATATCTATATATCCCAGTGTGTTTCATCATATGTTGCTTCAAGTTTCTAAAACAAGAGGCATATTAAAATACTTCTTTTTTTGTTTCATCTCAAGCACGTTTACCGTTAGCTGCTTAGCTTCATTATGTATCATCCTCTGAATCTACAAATCAAGTATAATTGGACTTAGAGAACTGATTGGATTTCTAATTAAGCTACATTGGAAACAACAATGTGCAATCAGTAAATATTCTGACTATGTACATTTTAAAGAGCAACTCTTGGGCTTTTTGCTGATGACTAGACACCAATGTCATTAAATTTGTTGGTGGCAAGCAAATTTGAAAGCTAAAATAGAGGCAATTAGGAAAGATCTTGAAATATTTAATTACGTTTGTCCAATTAGTGGGCAATTAGGCAATGGTGTGGCGTGGGACAAACATTCTGCCTCAGAGTTTGGTGGAGAAGGATCCCTTTGAAATTTTGCTGTTTAGTTTATTGATATATAAAAAGGAAGTTATGGCTGTAATTTCCAATTTAAAAAAATACCGTGCAGATGGTCTGTCTATATATTTAACAATGTTAAACAAAGCTAAACAACAGAAGCATGGTACCTGAAATTACCCAGCTGTGATCAGTGAATATATTCCAGATCACGGTAGATTACAGCTGTGGTTCGTGTGTTCACCGGAGCTGCCAATTATGTTTCATTGGAAGATTCATAAACTCACCTGCTATGTCTTCCAATATGGATGACTCATTGTCTGAGTCATTTGGAGAGACCTTATTAAACGCAGACCCTGTTCTTCAGAGCCATCTTATGTTGCTGCACTCTTGAGCCCTACTGTTGACCTTGTAGAGTTGATTGCTTGATGGCTTATTAAGGTTATTTGCTTTAATGAGTGTTTGCCTGCTTGATTTTAGTACACACTTTGCTAAGATTAGTCAGGTCAGCAGAAAATAAAGCCAAGGTCAAAATAGGATAAATGCAAGTAGAAGAGATGAAAAAGAGGGTGCTTCTCTCTTTGACAATGTTATTTTTAGTTAGTAATCTGCCCACTTGATAGCTTCTCCCCTTCCACACATGTGATTGATGTATTTTTAATTTACATTTTAACTGTGTATTTTGGTTGTTAATACAAATTACCAAAAGAAACTTTAATAACCACGGGCCATTTTGGATTTAGGGTTGGTCAGCTCAGTCCACACATCCCCTTCTTTTTTATTTTTTAAACGAACAGTAAAAAGAAAGCAACGCGCGCATGTTGAAAATAAGACATAGAGGTTGCATTAACTATGGCAACTTGATTTAATGAAGGTGGGATGGCAGCCACCTAGTCTGTTCTATCAGGTCACATGTCATGACTATTCTAAGAAAGTGCAGATCGAGTTATTAATACAGATGGAAAGCAGCATGCACAAATATTAAAATGCATTGATTTATTACTTTGATATTTTGATTATTATTACTTTGTTGGTTTGCGTGTACACTGAGAGCTTATGCACCGGCGACAAATTCCTCATGTGTCTACTCATGCTTAGCCAATTATTCTATTCTATTCTATTCTATTCNCTCCCCTCCCATTCCATTCCATTCCATTCCATTCCATTCTTCACAAGATGTTTTCCATTCTTGGAACTGCTGCTTTCCTAGTTGCAGAAGTCTGAGAACATCAGTGATGTCTTCCCATTAAGGGCTGATATCTGATGATGCCAGAGTATAATGGCTTTGCCTGGAGATCCATGTCCCTCTGGGGACATGCTCCCTTTGTCGCCTCCTCCAATGCATCAGAGTGCCTTATAAAGTTCCATCAATGAGGCAGGATCGTTGTGCGATAAAAGCCTTGTCTGAAAAACTTTTTTATTCAAATGGAAGTCTTCTCCCATATTGGTAATGCAGCAAATGGCTGTTGCTGAGGAGACACCATCTGTACCTCTATCCCATTTATATTGGCAATTACAGTCGCCTTGTCAGAGTTGGTAAACAGCTTTTAAAAACAGGGCGAGCCATGTAACCAGCGCTTTCAAAGAGCAATACAGATCCTCCACATTGATAAACGAAAGGAAAAGATTTGAAGAAGATTTGCAGGAGAGGCCCTTACAATGCCTGTTGTGTCATATCAACACTAGGAACCTGTGGCACTCATGTGATGACTATCCCACTGTTTTGGTTACTGGAGATAACGGCTATAGTTCAACTTCAAGATACATTGATAGCCCATTTCAAACAGTTCATCCAGCAGGTTTTACTCGATTTTGAATCGGGTCAGAAATAATGGATCAGGAATTGGTGTCTTTCTCTGACAGCTAGGATCCTGAGATTTTTGATAATGGAATTGCTATTCCAGACAGTGTCATGGAGGAAATTCAACCATAGCTTCCACAGGCCTTTCAGTATAACAGCTGCATTTTGAAGAACTTTTAGATAAAATACAAATGGCATGGTGGGGGAGTCCCTTGATTCAACACCTTGCAATCCTTCCTCCTCACCTTCAGGTTGAAAACGGGATCATGTAACTGGCAACTTGAGAGCAGGTGTGTATAAATGCCGTGTGTGTGTACACAACCTATACCCCCTCCCTCTCATGAAAGATATGCTGTCTCATCTTGCCAAGGGAAAAGTTGCACCATCTGTGCCCCTATGAAAAAACAACCAGGAAACCCACTCACCCCTGGACTGCTGCAACTGGTGGCGGAGCCATGGGAGGAAATCACAATGGACTTTATGGCCTCCGCACTAAGTGTAAAGTCTTTAGGAGCCCAAAGTGGCCTGCCGATTTGACATCATGGCTCCTTTGGAAGATGAAGGTGCATAGGGACTTGGGGACGTAGAGTTTCGTCCCCTTCCATGCTAAGTCGTCCCTTTTTGTCAGGATGTGTTGGTTGTCACAGAACAAGTGATCTGCTAGTAGTTCAGTCAGAACGCTAACAGTAACCTTTTAGGGGGCAGTTGTGGGTTACTCTCAACCTTTGACCTATGTTCTGGGGGGTTGTTTTATTCATGTCAGAAACATCACAATTAAAATAAGGCATACTATACGATATAACATTTAAAATATAGAAAATGCAAGATTGAAATACGGACACGTTAAATAGATCTTGCCTAAAAACTAGTAACATTAATTGCATTCTGTTGTGCTGTCATGAGGCCAACAAATATGCACCGATCAGGACACAAAGGACAGGTATACACATGTGAAATTGTCTGCTTGTCACACAATCACAAAGGGCAGAGGCCACTGGATAGCTCCATTTGTTCAGACTGTCTGTGGATCTTCTTATACTCGTGCACAGTCTATTTAACGATTTCCATACTTCCCATACTTTTGCCAGGCCCAGGTGCAGCTCCTCCATTGGTTCCAGCCAGCATTGGTTCTTTGAAGCTTTCCACAGCTCCTCTCTGCTTTTAAATTCTTCAAAGTCTTCCATCGACCCAGTGGTGGGATTCAATTTTTTTTTA
>AZIM01004253.1:8491-20192 GCA_000516915.1 Ophiophagus hannah | reverse complement strand
GGATTGGATTGGATTGGATTGGATTGAATTGAATTGAATTGAATTGAATTGAATCCTTTATTGGCCAGGTGTGATTGGACATACAAAGAATTTGTCTTTGGTGCATATGCTCTCAGTGTACATAAAAAGAAAAAAATACATTAATCAAGAATCATAAGGGGATCATAAGACTCTGACAATAACACTTAGTGATAGTCATAGGATACTAAAGCAATCAAATCATACTAGGAAACAAATAAACAATATAAGTCGTAGAGATACAAGCAACAAGGTTATAGTCATAAGTGGGAGGAGATAGGTAATAGGAAGGATGAGAAGAAGAACAGTAATACAGTCTTAGTAAATAGTTTGACAGTGTTGTGGGAATTAGTTGTTTAGCAGAGCAATGGCATTTGGGGAAAAACTATCCTTGTGTCTAGTTGTTCTGATGTGCCCTATAGCGTCGTTTTGAGGGTAGGAGTTGAAACAATTTATGTCCAGGATGTGAGAGTCTATAGATATTTTCACAGCACTCTTTTTGACTCGTGCAGTACACGGGTGAAGATTCCCTCTGGATCCCATTCAGATCTAGAAAACTTCCCAATCCAAGTGTAATTAGCATTTTCTTGAGAGACAGATCCCTCCTAGGGCTACAATGTACCTGATTGTGTACAGATGCCAATGCTACTGTAGGAGCTGGCTAAGGAGGTGGGATGCGGAAGCCATATTATACCTCCATTGCTCCCATCTCTGTTACTGGCACTGTGGCCCAAGATGATTCCTCAGGTAACCTTGACCCATGCCATAACGTAGGCTTTATAGGTAATAACCAGCACCTTGAATTGGATCTGGAGGCAACCAGGCAACCGGTGCAGCTCAGAAGAGACTGTCTTCTGTGCCAGAAAGAAGAGTGCAGAATCTTCAAGAGGTCTCTCCTGCAAGTCTTAACAACCAAACAAGTTTGTTAAAAGAGATGTATCCCCCTGGATGTTCAACAGTTTAATGATCCATGTCAATACTTTAAATTCTGCCCTAGGCAACTGGCCCCAGGGAGGACCCTTCAGTTCTGCTATCACATGATCCCTGAAGTTTACTTGGATAGTAGCCTAGCTATTGTGTTTCACAACTTCCAGGTATTTGTCAAGGACATTCCTACATGTATTACAATGATTAAGATAGAAAGCAATCAGGGAATGGATAACTATCACCATACCCAAGAAAGAATGCAGCTGTCACATCAGAAGTAATTATGTAAAGATGTTTCTTGCCATCCAGCTGCCACCTACAATCCCAACAGTAGCTGTGTGGAACACTCTGCAGTCTCCACAGTTGCTCCTTCTGTAGGTGGTACAATTCCCAAGTCCATTTTCTATTTACTAATAGCATTGTCTTCCTGTCTTCATTCCAGCCTTTTCTTTCTTCCAGCCCATTGCTAAACATAGGCAATGTTCCACAGTTCTTGTTCTGATGACTACCTTTGTAATGATTTTGGGAACTCTGGGAACGACATAGAACCTTTCCCCACAAATGATCCTCCCCATCCTTCTTGCTATAGCAGGACAGGATAATAACACAATCTCCTGATCTCATAAGAGTCTTATCTGAGTAAACAATATCCCCAAGGGTGGGTGGAGAAAACTTTTAAGAGTGTGGATTGCATATATGTCCTACCTTCTCTTCTATGACACAGGTGCCTCCTCATGGCAAGGATGTATTATTAGCAGCCCCGTGAAGATCCCTCCCCCTTAAAAAATGGGGGAAAGTGCTATGGCATTCACACCATAATGCTATGGTTGCTTATTGAGGAAAGACAGTCTTGGCAGAACATAAACCAGTGGAAATAAAACTATTTAAATGGTCAGCCTTTGGAGAACAGAGAATAGGTGGCACCAAACAGGAATAAAACTGGTGTTGCTGGGCTGTTAAAGTGTTACAAATTGCAAGTGAACCTCAGCCCTGGGACTGTCTTGGCCTTTTCTTTCAAGCCCTTCACATGGGCATGACAGGTGGTAATTTAGCAGATGAGGAAAGTGGATTGGGGAACAATGGAGAGGCTTCTGACTCTCTTCTCTTCTGTCCTTAGCTGGAAGGCTACGGGAGGGAGGTCTCAGCAGGGAGATGCATCCAGGAATGAGTAGTTGCTGTTGACTGAAGTCTTAACAGAACTCTTTGGCATTCCCATTCATACAGGCCATAAAGGAAATAAAAGAGGAAAAAGTGGGCACATCATTCCCTTCATTTTTCGTTTCAAAATGAGATACCTTGATTCTAACTACAGACTGATATGCTGATATATTTTTTAAAAATCATTCCTTTCCTTACTGAATTTGGATCAGAATTGGTTAAATGAGTGGCTTCTTATTTGGAGAGCAGAGTTACTCAGTTAAACAGATGCCCTCTTAAATGTTTTTTGAGTGGGACTTTTTCACTCATAATCTCCAGCTAGGATAGCTGAAGAGTGAACATTGGAGGGGCTGAAATATAAAAATATTTGGAGGGAACAAGTTTGGGCTTGCTAGTTTGGAGAGGGCCAGTAAACCCCAAATTGGTGTAGGAAATTAAACAGGATTAGTGGTTTGGCAGTATCAATTTTTGGAGATTGGCTGGGCTTTTTATGGCTTTATTTATGTCCATATAAAAGTCCAAATCAATAGTACCTCTGCGCTGCGTCTTAGTTTTGATAATGTATCGAATCACCTAATTGGAGATATAAAAAATTTACTGTTTTATAATATGAGCCAATAAGATCCCTTAAATACAGGCAACTCCCCAGGATCTGCCATAGTTAGGATGACCTACTCAAATGTATTATTTGAGGTGACCTGGTGGTCTTCTAAGATTGGCTGAGCTGTAGCATCCAAAACGTGTCTCTGTGGAGGATGTTAAGGTTCTCCATCTCTATGTGACTAATTTATTTATTAATTTTATATACCGCCCATCTCACTATCGAATGACTCTGGGTGGCTAGTAAAGAAAAGCACAGATTTATAAACTCCCCAGCCATGTCGGGGGCCTTCAAGGAAATCTTTCTTTTCTAGACTGTTCAGCAGCCAAGAAATTATGCAAAACTAGCTCACACGAATGAGTCTCCACAGATTTACCAAAGCCTATGAGATTTGCCAGCCTTGTGGGAATGCCAAAAGAGAGCTTGAGATCAATTTCATCTTTCTAAGGACCATGATTTAGATGCCTTCTTGACAGAGAATAGCCACCCGGAGATGTTCCTTTTTATATTTAATTTATAGAAAAAGAAGTCATCTCTCTTTGCCTTCCTCTAATTTGCCGGCTCACCATCTCCCATGATTCCCCAAACTGTGAAAATATAGTCCCTAAGACTCCATCTCCCATTAGCCTCCCCCTCTCCCCTCAAGCCATTTACTTCAGCTAGAGCTTCAGGTTGCTACAACATCGGCCTGAAACTGAAACTTAACCTGATACTATAGAAACACAGCACACAATGGGTAGACTCTTGAGACATCATTTATTTCCAATTGTTATTGATGGCCTTTCATACTTTGCTCGTGGGTCTACTTTACCTTGTCACTTATGAGCTATGAGGTTATCAATAACTCATGGAAATAAATGTCTTATTGATAGCTTGTTATATATCCAATGCTTTGTCTTCCTTTCCCGAACTCGCACACACGTATATAAAAATATACTCCGTCATATATAATGCAAACCAGAGAAGAGAAGGAATAAAAGTGTTTGATGTCACCAATCCTCTTATCTTTGAACGTTGAGGCTTTTAAGACTCAAAGGGTTTCCCTCCCCCCTTCTATTCTTCCAAAGGCATTTCACAAAGATATGTCCCTAATTTATTTATTAAGGTAAGCCTGAAGAACAAGGTAAAATTACCAGGCCGGCCTATCCATGCCTTTCTATACACACAAGTGTATTCATAATTAATGGACTGGCCTATAGTGTTGTGTCTAGAATAAACTTAAGGTCAGATCTCTGGGAGACCAACCATGCCATTATGCCTGACGGGAAATGAATACACGCAGGAACTCAGAAGTGCTGAGCTGAAAGAATGGTACTGAATGTACAAGAGGCATTTCGAACAATTCATTCCTAAGTGAAAGTGCTTTTCCCTTAGTTTTCCTCCTTGCCTTGATCTAACTAAAACTGTTGTGAGGGCAGGTTAATGATTGACCTTTCCAGGGACTACATACCAAGCTTTGTTCCCAAGCAGTCAGCAGCTCGGGGAGGCTTGAAATCTTTGACAGACAGAATAGGATTAAACCACTGTAAGAAGTCCACTGCAGGTGATGGATCAATGGGAAAAGAGGAAAGAGGCTCTCGGGATATTTCCAGGATATTTCCACACGGGCTGCTATCACGTGAGATCTCGGCTGGTCTAGTAAGATAAAGGGGGGGAAAGATAAAACCACTGTTATTGTCCTTCAGTGGATGCTTAAACAGCTTACAGTACCTTGTGAAAATTTTAAATAAAGTAAGGCAAAGCAAAAAAGGACATTCTGAATTAAGAAACAACCACATATTATATATATAAGGTCCAGGTAGCTCAAAATTACTTAACTTGTTGCCCTTTAAATCCTGAAAATCATAAAGAAGAATGGATAGATTTCTGTTTAAGATTTTTCCCCCTGTAAATAAAAAGTATAGTACAGTACAGTGTTTAAAGCTGTTTTAAAACATCTTAAAATGAGAAATGATCCCTTGATTTATCAAATTAAACCTTATAGTCAAAGTTTAAGGGAAATCAATAGATCCCTTACTACAAATGAACACACAGATTTGAACCCATTACCAAACCCAATAAAATCCTTATGGATCATTTTCACCCGTGCCGCAAGCTTTGAAATAGTTACTCTAATGGTTGTGAACTTGATACAGTTCTGGTTAAAATGTAATTAAACAATGGATTTATTCATTGATTCCCTGCTGATTGATTTACCCCTGGCTCCAATGAAGATTTCAGTCCTTAGAGTGACCTTCCCTGCTTAAACCAGTTAATTAAATAATAAATGCTGCAGAACTTTAATGACTGTAATTATACTTTGAGTCTATTTATAGAGAGATCAAGCTTTTTATTAAAGAGACATTTTCTTCTTCCTTAAAAATATAATTCTTAAGATAGCGAGTCTATATGCTAAATGTATCCTTTGTGATATATGTGTATGTGTGTGTGCGTGAGAGAGGGTGGGATATGGGGGGGGAGAGTTTAAATCATTTTACTATTTTTGGTGAATTAGGGTAATTGCATATCCATTCTATGCTTAATTTTTAACCAGGAACAATCTTTTTTAAAAGTCCATGATTTTTCCTTTTTTATTTTTTTTATGGCAGAACTTCACTTTATACTTATCAACTGTTATGCACCTGTGAAAAGCAAGTTTTTTTTAAAAAATGTTTAGTTTAAATTATTTGAATATTAGAAGGATTCCNTTTTTTTATGGCAGAACTTCACTTTATACTTATCAACTGTTATGCACCTGTGAAAAGCAAGTTTTTTTAAAAAAATGTTTAGTTTAAATTATTTGAATATTAGAAGGATTCCGTGAAAAAGGGTATATGCTTAGAGTAAAACATTCTATGAATTTTTCTTCAAATGAATCTCAAAAGCTCAGCAACAAAACATAAAAGGAGGGATCTCATTTGTTACCTAATAAATAAATTTATTATGCACTATTCACAAAGTGCTTTCTAATGTTTAGCTTAGTCGGCTCTTAGGTAGGCAAACTTGTGCCATGGTCAACTTGTTAAATCTCTTAAGAGCCTTTTCAGATGTTGAGGAAAAGAAAACCTCACAATCTAGCAAATTAAGCACTTCTAAATTCCACTGATTTTCATAGAAGAATTAAGGACATGGTTAAGTTTCATCAATGAGAGTTAACAGTGCCTGATTTGCCTGGATGGTATCCAATGCAATTTAGTTCGAGTACTTTAATAACCCCAAACAGTGGCAACCCTAGTTGCAATCCATAAAACATACCCCTTTTCAAGTAATGCATGGGAGAAGTCCTCTGGCTGGGAGACAGGGAGGTCACTATTTAAAAATAATTGCGACTTCAGCACTCCAATAGTAGGATCGAAAAAATGCTTAGCCTGCAAAGGGAAAACAAATCAGCACTAAATCTGAAAAATAAATGGTTTCACAATGTGGTTTTGTACAGTTGCAGGGGGGAAGGAGTTCCTTAGTAGTGGATCGCTGCCTACTCGGTTGTTTTCTAAAAGGTGTTATATTGTCCATTACCAGCAAAGTCACAACTTGGAAATTGGCCAGTTGGCACCGCATTACTTTGTATTGTCACCCAAATGACAACCGGATAGAAAAGGGCAAGAAGAAAAACATTATTTGGATGACAAAATATTGCCATTGGAATATACAAATCCGCTTGTTCTGCACTAACATGAGGCATCGGATGGTTTTGGCTGACAGCAAACTCCACCAGTTGGCATTCAAACAGGTAAAATATAGCACAGGCATTCAATCCCTCATTCATTTATGCAGACATGTCATTGCACTAACTTCAAATGGAATTTTTTCTACTGAGGAAAGATTGCTAATATTGGACAAGTAAAAACTTATGTGAATAAGATCCACGTGCAGAGATTGCTATATATAATAAACCCGCAACCAGTTATGGAAACTTGGATTGCCTGCCTGAATAAGGAGACAGTTGTTCCTTGTGTAACAAGAGTCATGATGGGCACTATGGCAGTATTTCCCTTAAAGGGGAAAAATAAAAAACAATTCCAACCTCCCCAGCAAATCCATGGTAGAGTTGTTTTCCCCCCTTAGGATCAGAGAAAATGGCATGAAAAATATGCCAGCTATTGACGTGTGTGGAGCTTTTAATCAGGCAAGATGTTTCAACAAACGGCAAATGAGAAGAAAGAGCAATATAAAAAGATTACCATAATTGGCATAAACCTGCCTTTCAAACTTAGTCTCAAAATAGAATCCGTAGATTGAAGATTCTTCTAGGCAACCAGTCTGTCTCCCAGTCCTGTTTAAAGTACACTTCGGATCAAAACAGTTTGAAATCCTTTGAGACTGATCTGGACTTATCCGACTAAAAGGTGGTTCTACTTGGATATTCACATATTATAAATGCAGTCACATTTAATATATAGAGTCCAGTCCTTTTAGAAAACCATCAGCCATCATCAATTGCCCTATGGACAAACGGGTGAGCACAGAGAATTATTAACCAAGCAAGACTCTTTTCTTCCATGTTGGCCGATAATTGACGATGTCATCCCATCTACTCAGAATTCATCAGGACCACAATTAAAATTATAGCTTTCCCTCTTAATAAACAGAAGAGGAAAATAAACAGCTAACCGAGATGTATTTCTTTGCTATGTGTTTCTGTACATGCACTTGTGTACATTTGTCTCTGTTTTTGAGGCAACACATCTAAGCCAGTTTGAAAGGAAGCTATGGGAGGGAAGCTAGGTTTCAAATAAATTAATTAACAACCCTCAAAGCCCTCCCACTCACCATGACAGCAAACCTCTGTTGCTTTCCTGACTTCTGATGCTGGCAGACTTCCAATTCTGCATTTGGATACCTTCTCCAAGGCACGCCAGCAAGTTCTGCAATTTGGATCCCAAGAAATGGCAGGGGGGTGGGGGAACCCTTCAAGCAGTGGGACTTGCTCTTTCTGAAACAGTTTGGGCTTCTTTGAAGTGACGTTGCCCCAGCCACAAATGCTACCCTGCTGTTTAAATTGCTCACAATTGCAAGCCCCCCAATTCACAATATTATATGATCCACAGGACTGTGTGAGTCTGGGTGTACAGGTACAGTTTCATTATTATACTGTCCTGAGTGAAGGCCTTTGCATGGACTTTTCTAATAAAAACTACATCACTATTCCTCTTTATATTATACTATATTTAGCTATTGTGGGGGGATTTTAGTGTTTTACAATTCTGCTCTTTTTTGCTCTCTTTAGAATACACGTTAACAGCCATGGCTTTTACAACAGAAATGAGTGTCTAGCTCCCACTTGTGCAATGCAATATATAGGTTACCGTTTAGAAGAAGTAGGGTGGTAGAATATATTGCTTGAAATACTTTGTTATGCACTTGACATATTTAATATATAATGGTTTGCCTAACTTATATGAGACCTGTCAGTTGCATAGACTATTTCATCAACCTACTGATGCATTCTGCTGTTGGGCTCCTCACCTCAAAACCTCTAATTAATATAAAATAGCCAGAGGGAAAGAAAACTGAGGACGAGAATGTGCACACAGTTGCAAGTATGAAGATGGAAATAATAGTCATAGCCCAACAAAGAACCTTCTCCAGGGTCAGTATGGAGCACCTAATCTTCATGGATGAACACTAAAAGGATCCTGTAAGGTTGAAGATTGCAGAGAGAAGCAATGGAGACCGCAAAGTTCTATAATTTTGCATTTTTTAAATGAAAAAGTTACTGGCAGAAATGTGTATTGTGATAAATATTTTGGATCTTGATCTCTTCCATTGTGATTTTTTAAAATTTTTTTAAAAGGAATTGCTTAAAGTATGATTGTGGGAAAGACTGATGGCTGAGTCAGAATCCAGTTTGCTAGGAAGCTTGTCTGATATTTCAGTTGCAAAGTTACAAAGAACTTGGGCTTATAGGGAGCCTCAAAATATTAGCGCCCTTTGTTCTTTTATTATGCTTCATCACTTTTACTTATTGTTATTAACAAGGATTTAAGAGTTAAGAGAACACCCCTCCCACTTAGCACTGAGAAGAGGTTTTAAGAAAGGGAGAGTGATATGATTCACCAATTAAAAAAAAAGTCAAAGATAGACAAGCCTTGCAACAACATTCTTCAGATTGCACTGAGGGCTGAGGAACAGATGTTGGCACAAATTGGCATCTCAATGTGCAGAAAACAGCACACGGTTTCAGCCTAGGAGCTGGGATTAGGAGCACCTAATAGGCAGCAACAATTTTGAGTCTGCAGTGGGATTTCTCTTTCAACATGATGACAATGGGAGTTTGCACAAAGAGAAATTACATTCATGCATATGAATTTAACTCTAGTTACTTACTTTCCTCCATAGTTGAGGAGGATTTCCCAATTGCCAGGGCAGGAGTAGACAGCAATAGATGGGCTGGGGGTACAGGGGTATAGAGGAGGCACTCTCCTTCACAAGCAGAAATGTTTCCCTGGCAAACCTACTACTAGGTGTAACCCACATGGATTAGCAAAGGGCAGAATCATACTAGAAAGCCTGAATATCTGTTTTGTACATGCTACTAAGGTTTGAGTAAGTCTTGAGAGTAAGGGTTAAAGGTAAAATGCAAACCACAATAATTGTATTCAGAAAACCAAACAAATCTGAAATCCAGTTAAGCTGGAGGACTGAAAGGCCCAGTCATAAAATGAGAAAGAAGATTTAAAAAACAGAATGATGAAAAAGGCAAAATGTTTTTGCTGGATGCGGAGGATGGGAATGTTGGTGTATTGGATTAGAGGTTGACTGAGAATTTTGGGTAGTTAGTCCAATTGTTCTGGTGAGCTTTACATTAGAGAACTGCAGTAAAGTGAATCTGCAACAAAATATATCTCATGGACAACTGTGACCCTTTATTTAGGTAGCAGGATTTTAAATAGGATTTCTTTGCAACAAGAAGAAAGCAGCAATAGCCATGATGGTGCTGGAAACTAAGCTCTGGGGGAAAGATAATTATATGTTAGTGCCTGAAAATGGTTTATTCTGATGGGCTGCAGGTAGAATCCAGGGAAATCACAAGAGAAAATATGGGCAAATAAATCTAAACAAGAAGCACGTGGATACAATTATACTCACAGCTGAACAAGATTCTCGTAACTAAACATGCATTGCATGAAATTAAGTTTGGAACTTGGGATATAATATTTCTGGAGAAGGGTGCCATGTTGCCCCCTTTAAGAAATTGTGTGATATGTGCCTGTAAATATAAGGTCCGTGCGTGATTGTAAATAAAAGGCAAATGAATTACGTAACTGGCAATTCTACACAGTGCACCCTGCTTAACGCCCAGTGCAACGCATCTAACGCATCAAAAAAGGAACGGTGCTTAAAGCATATAGATCACAGCTGCTAACTTGAACCATCGATGACAAAATGAGCAGATTTTATAAAGACTTTATAAATATAAAGTCATTTTTTTCCCTCTTAACTCTGGCTTTCTGTATGCTGGGTGTGTGGTGAAATGCTTTTATTGCATGCCTGCTACATGCTTTAAAAAAAAACCACAGCAGTAACTGTCAGAAAACACACAAAAGTTCTTGTCTCCGGCTCACTCTCCTCCGCACATGTGGAGGAAATGTGAAATCCCAATGTTTTACAGAAAAAGGAAATCGGATTTAAACAATTTGAAGGATTATTTCCTGGATAAATTACTGGCATTCAGTGGCAAATTCCATGTTGCCAGGCTGGATATTCAAACGTTAAAGACTCTTCCAACTGGGAAAAGCTTTATAGCAAACTTCCCAGTCCAGGGCAGGGGTGTCTTAACAGCTTTATGGGCCCCAGGCAAAGCAGTGTACTGGGGCTCCTACGACAACCACTCACAGGAATAAAGATGTAAATGGTGGATGAAATTAAACATGAATTTATTTTATTGGCATTTCCAACAAATAAAGATGCTGCTGTATTTATATGCCACAAGGTGCATTGAAGGGTTAACATACACAGATTAGTATGGGGCCCCTATGCTCGTGGGGCCCACGGCCAAATGCCCATCAAAAATGCCTATGCGTTAAGGCAAGCGTGGTCCAGGGCAGCGAAAGCTACGGAAAGTTCACCGCTGCAGCGGCTTCACTCGCACCGCTTTCTCTTCTCGCGCCCAGCTCCGCACTTTCTCCGGGCGCTTCCGGGCTCCGGTTCTCAGCTGANGCTTCCGGGCTCCGGTTCTCAGTTGATTCATTGGCTGAGGCTACTCAGACGGGCCGGCGCCTGGCTCGTGACATCACCCATTCACACTTTGGCCCAGCTGGCGCCGCCCGGGCGGTCGCCGTGGCAACGGGGACGCCGCGCTCGGGGGAGCAATGATTTCCAGCTGGAACGGGAGCGGAGGGAGCCGGCTTTGGCAAGTGCGCATGTGCGAGGCTGCTTCCCTCGAATTCTCGCTTCACCTCCGTAGAGAGGAACGAAACGGGCGGGGCGGGGTTATTTATTTTATTTTTTTTTAATTTTTGCTGCCTTTGAGCATCCTGGGCGGCGGATTGGCAGGCAATTTGGGGAAAGTGCCGGGGTTTACCCGCAAAGCATGCTTGATTGTGGGCGACCCTTGAAAGAATAGGACTAAATTAAAGAGAAAACGGGAGATGCGCTTAACTGCCTGCCAAATTATTTGGGTTAACAACATGTGCAGATTTTAATCGTAGTCAAGCGATATAAAGCAACAGTTGTACGGGCGGGTGCGAATCTCGGAAATATTCCCCGCTAGGAAAGGACAATTCAGAAACGAAAGAAGAAAAGCGCTGTCCTGCCTGAAATGAAATGAAATGTTAAAAAGGGACTGAAACGAACAAATGACTTAATAATCCCGCCACAGCGGCTTCCTCGGTTGTCGGTTTCATGGGATGCCTTGCGAGTCACATATAAATAATACGGTTTTGACTCAAACTGAGGGTGCTCTGTCTTTAAAATTGAGTGTGGGTCAATTGTTCTTAGTTTCTATTGCAAAATGGAAATCTTTACCATTGGGCATGTTTGGCCTTTATTATTCTATTCCTATTCCTATTCCTATTC
>AZIM01004252.1:75333-87247 GCA_000516915.1 Ophiophagus hannah | reverse complement strand
CCCGAAGGACTCAGGGCAGCTCACAACTAAAAACAAATATATACACAATACAAATTAAAANNNAATTAAATTAGATAACAAGCCCAAAATTTAAAAAACCCATTGAAATAACCCAGAACAATATGGACTGTAATTGATTTATTTTTGAAGCAGGTGCATGTTATTCCTTGTAAAGGATTACCCTCAGCCAGAAAGTTGTCCGATCTATTCATAAAACACATTTATAGGTTTCATGGAGTACCTTGACGAATTATATTGGATAGAAGGGTATAATTTATTGTGAAATTTTGGAGAGAGTTTGTACATATGATTGGTTCAACACAGGGACTGAGTACAGCTTATCATCCTTGTACTAATGGGTGGCAGAGACAGCTAATGCCGCCATTGAACAATACTTGAGATGTTACATCACATACCAACAAAGCAACTTGGTGGATCTTTTACCTTATGCCGAAATAGCTTATAACAATATGGTACATAGCAATACTAGATATTCCCTGTTTCACATAGTTAGTGGTACCAAGTTTGTCCCAATACCTAAATGGCCACATAAACATCACGAGACAGGTACCGTTAACACATGGTCAGATAATATACGAAGCACATGGAAAGCAGTACAAGCAGCATTAAACAAAGCACAGACAGAATATAAAAAACAAGTGGGAAAAAAAGGTCCCCACAAATCCAATATAAAGTGGGCAATTGGGTGTATCTCTCGATTAAATATATACATCTAGGTTTAGCTAGTTAAAAAACTAGGTCCAAAATATATAGGACCATTTCCAATAATCAGGGTGATAAACCTTGTTACCGCAAAAAAGGTTATAAAATAGCAAAAAAGATGATAAAATAGGGTGCAATAATAGCTATCTTGCTTAGCAATGGAAATTTTGGGCTTAGCTGTGGTTGTACATCAAGGACCAGTTGTATGGTAATATAATCTACATTCAAGATAAAATAAAAGCAAAGTATTCTGTAAAATCTGACAAAATAATATTAATTCCTGTTAGAAACCATTAAAAGCCTTTATACTTTGGAGAAAAAAAAACAGTAACATAACTCTGAGCAAAAACATGGATGTGTGAATGGATTTGTGATTCTCCCATCCCTCTTCCCCATATTTTGTTTTTATAACATTATATTAAAAAAAAGAAAGAAAGAAACTTGCTTAAACTGAGGGATAATTTGAGTTGGTGGTCTTATTGTCATTCTAAATAGGCAGTTTAATCTGCATAAACCACAGTGCTCAGCTGGAACTGCTATTCAACATTTTCAACTGCCAGTTTAAATTCTCCAAACACACACCAAAAAATACTTTACCCACACTAAAAAGTTTTCTTCTTTTTTATTATAATGACCGAAAAGGTTATTCTAGGATATGTGGTTATTGTAAACTAATTCAACCCTGGACTTTAGTACTTTATAATAATCTTATCCATGACAACCACTCCCTTAATTTGAAATGGTTTATAGTTTAAATAATGAAAAACACACCAACTCCCACAAGATCAACATCAAAAACGTCATTCTGGTTAATCGATTTAAAGGGTTTTCTTTCCCTGTTGTGCCTCATTTTATTTTTAAAGTGTGATACATAGCCTTCTGTCTTCAAATGAAGCTGTTTAACAATAGAAACTTTCTTCCCCTTAATTACTTTCATTTCTATCTTTTTTTTTGATATTTCTAAAACATACAGTTGGATATTTGATTGTCCATCTTATCCTTCTGTTCTTAACCACTTTAATGGAATTTGTCTTCTGTTTTGTTCCTCAACAGAAAAGGATATCTTGACATGTAAACAGATAGCATAATGTGCTTTAAATCAAATTCGCAACTATAAATTATTGGTGGTGTTACAGATTTAGGCTTTCAATACTATTTGTCTTAGGTAAGTGAGTACCTGTTTGACCTTGGTCAAATTTTTCAGTAAACCTGCTTAATATATCTAAATCACAGTATCTAGGTGATATGTAATAACTATAAAATTGATGGAACTAATACTGTGCTAATTTTTTTTCTTAATTTTTTTCTTCTCTTGCCAAAAAATCCTCTGTTTTTCTATTTCATTCCCACACACTTTAGAATTACCTGAATTCTAGTTACATTCATAAATTTCAGTTACATTCAGTAGATGGTTTTATTGTTTTAAGGTGGCAAAGCTTACTTATATTACCTTCTAAAATAACTATCATTTGGAAATCTCCAAAGCTTCCCATGTTCTCAAACTGTGAAAGTCTCACAGGAAGAATTTTCTGAGTTTTCTCTTAAAGAAAGTATGGGAAAAAAGAGGAATTGGACAGATGACTGAACAATGATAAAGATTCCACTTAAATTTTAATGAAAGTAAGTGCATTCCCCCCCTCCTCCTTAGATTTAAGTTAGAAAGAAGCAGAAGAAAATTTTATAACATTGGAAACAAAAGTGTGGTCAGAACTCTTGGGTACCAGAAGACATTGCTATCAGGAGTGAAAACATGAGGAAATGCTGCTTTATTGTGAAAAGTCAGGAATCAAATTTGAACATGTTTTCTTATGTGTTTTATATAACACTTTATCATTCTTAAAAATTGATATGGAGCATATTTGCTTGCCAGTCACTAATACCCAGTAAGGAAAAGAAAAAAAGGCAGTGGAATAGGGAGAAGTGAAGAACAAACAAACCTGCTTGGTATAAGTTGGCAATTCCAACTCTATGCAAATAAATAAATACAAAAATGAATAAAGTGCTAAGAAGTACTTGAAGAATGCTGTGATTTGGGATTGTGATGATATGTCCTCAACTACAGGTGGACCTTGACTTACAACAGTTCATTTAGTGACTATTCAAAGTTACAACAACACTGAAAAAAGTAATTATGACCTTCTTTTCACACTCCATTCTTTGCCACTCCATTGTCACATGATCAAAATTCAGACAATTGGCAAATGAATCATATTTTTGGTGGTTGCAGTTTCTGGGGTCATGTGAACAGCTTTTTTGACTTTCTGACAAGAAAAATCAATGGGGAAGCCAGGTTCAACCATATTACTAACTTAACAATGCAGTAATTCATTTGACAACTGTGGCAAGAAAGGTTGTAAAATTCACTTAAGAAATGTTTCAGTTAGCAACAAAAAATGGGCTCAGTTGTGGTCGTAAGTCAAGGACCCCTGTACTGTGAACAGATATTGAAAAGACTGCCATTTGTTATGGGATTAACAGAATAACAGAATTGGAAGGGACTTCAGAGGTCTTCTGGTTCAGTCCTTGCTTGATTAAGTGCAAAATTAAGTGTGGCATTTGGGGGTGGAAATGAGACCTAATGAACTATATTAATTCTGAGTTTGGTCTGAAGTAGCCCCTTGGATTTTAAGAGGCTGACTTTTGCAAGCCTGTTGAATTCAGCATGACAGAATAAAAATGGAATTAATTTTCAGGACCTGAAAAGTACAGCACTGAAACTCTTCATGAAGTATCTCCAAATCTAAAATTAACTCATGTTTTGTGGCAAAAATGGGATGAAATAAGAATTTAGCCTTGTTTTTGATAACTTGGAACAAATCTGAGTATTTCAAGCCCATAGTAGAATACATGTTTATTATTTATTATACAGATGTATCAGCTAAATATAGAGTTCAGATGTACATTTGGCATTCTAGTAAATTTCAGTGTTCAAAGGGTTACTTCACATTAATTCCAGATAAAGCTCTCCACAAAGAGGAGGATATTTGATTTGTATGGCTTTAAAGTTTTAACAGATGAGCCTATCCCTATGAGACCACAGACCATTTACCATCACTAGATTGATTTCTTTCTGTGCTAAAGGCTTGATGATAGTTTTCAGCATAGTTCATTTTAAGCCGAGTGATACCTCAAATATACATTAACTAAAGAGTCTTTAGAGGCTGAATTAAGGAGATGAAACTCTGGCAGCAGGGGAATAGCAGCATTTAATAAGTAAAGAAACAAAACAATGTCTTGATAAGTTTAATATAAATAAAACCAGACATTATAATGAATACAAAGCTCAGAGTAAACAAACTCATGTTTCGTACTGCAAAATAGATATAAGGATTTGAGCTTTGATTAGTTAAAATAAATAGATTGAACAAGTAGCCTGTTTCTTTTTGCCTCCATTTTATTCAATTCCTTTTTAATTATTTTATTGCTTCGGTACACAGCAGAAAAACAAAATAAAAATATGCAAAAAGAAAAAAAACCCACAAAAAGCAGAACTATGTTTCTGAATTGCAGCTTTTAAACAAAGCATTAAAGTTTGATCACATGGCGTAATATTGATTGCTCTTTCTGTTATTTCAATCAAGAGCCTTTTGTAAGCAAATAATAACTATATCATCAGTGCAAGATGTGGGTGGCACTGTTTTCCAATTGTAAAAAAGTCTCTTTTTTTGCAGTGTTCCATTCTAGATAAATCCATTGTTCTTCATACAGCTATCTAAATTCACATCCTTAAAGTATATTACTGTTCCCAAAACCAAATAAATAAATGTATCAGTGTTAAATCAAACCAGAATGATATATTATATGACTAAATATTTATGATATAAATGTATCCTTCAAGAAAAATGAAATTGACAGTCAAGTATTTTACACATTTCTGTGTACAATCTGCAGTAAACATGAAAAACAATATTTTGTTGAATTAATTTCACTTGGAGTATATAATAAATAAGATTACTCTAACATTCCAATGATTATTCTACCTTAGCCATTGATTTGTTAATATGAGATATTCCAACTCTATTCCAAAGTTACAAAAAAAGAATATTTAACTTAATAACATTCCTAAACTGTCTATAAAAGTAATATATTGCATGGGTGTCAAACTCGATCATGTCATGTGATGTCTCATGAGCCAGGGTGGGTGTGGCCTGCATGTGACCCATCCGGTTCATGGGCTGCCAGTTTAACACCCCTGATATGTTTTCAGCTACCCTTCCTCTACAGTTAGAGTTTATAATTGATTTTTCCTCCAAAGTTTTGGACCTGATGTCCAGAGATTCAAAAGTTTCTGCCCCCTCCATCTCTCTCTATCTCTCCATTATTCTAAGTTATTCTAAATTATTCTAAATTATTCTAAGTTATGAATGGGTTTGAAAGCAGGTTGCTGCAAATGTCAGTCAATGCCTGAAATGTAATCATGTGACTACAGAATGGATAGGTGACATTTTTACAATGATCAGGAGTGCTTTATGAGCTATAAAGAACTCTCTACAAAGCTGTTTTTACTCCACACAATTGTTAAACAATCAGTTGTAAGTCAAAGACTACTTGTAGGTTCAAATCTTCCTTCAGATATGGGAGCTTACTGAGTAACTCTGAACCACTCAATTGAAAAAAAAATTGAATTTACATTTTCTTAAAATTTTGGAGGGTAGATTAGATAGAAATATAAATAAATAAAGAAGCAAGTAATTTCGATTATTTTATTATTATTAATGAAGAAATTGATGAAAGCAATTTCACATTTTTTATGAAGGAGTACCATTGGCTTGGGATTTCCACAGGGAACATCTTTAAAGTAGTTTACTGATTTTTCTGAAATAACTGGCCAACAATTAAAATTTTGATCTTAAAGCTTAGGCAAAATGTTCTGGCTTCAAATATTCAATTATCAATTCTAAAACAAAATCCAGGAATGATAATTAAAACTTGATCATGTAGTGAATGATTAAAAACTAGTCTAACCTGTTTGAATAACCTAGTTCTAAAGAGGAACACAACCCACTAATTCTGCAATAACTGAAGTTTCATGTATAATTGTGGTTTAATTAACTTTTTCTAGGAAAGATGTTTGTGCAAGGCAGGAAAAGGGTTGTCATGCCCCTGTCTAAGTCTGAATCCAAGGAGGAAGCCAGACAGCTGATAGGGAGTGGGAGTGTGGGTCTGTTGGCTGTGGAGGAGGCTGGGGAAGGGCAAAGTCTGGCTGGGCAGAGCGGGNTTCATCCTAGGGCATGCAGGGAGGAATGGACAAGAGAGCAATGTGGGTTTCATGGCTTACACGGGAGGAGATGCTTGATTCCCTTCATTACCCACAGCTGGGAAGACAGTTGAAAAGATGCATGCGACAGGCTGCTGGGAGCAAAGTGACCTTATCCTGTGTTGTCCTGGCTTATCTGTGTTCCTGGCATCTTCCCAACCATGTGAGTTTTGCCATGCCTTCAAGCCTAAGATTCTTGTTTCTGCCCTGCCAAACTAATTACTTCAGTTTGGTTTCTTTGGACTTTAAGTTACAGTTCGTGTTACTCATGTTTTGGACTTAATTTTCTGTAGTCAAAGGCTGTTTCTGGGAGAGTTTTTCTCCAGCCAGACATTGGGGCAAAGTTGGAGATAATAAAGTGACTCTTATTGCTTATCCGACTGTGTTGCATTTGTGCCATGCCCGGGTCATCACAAGGTGTTTCTGATAATCATAATCAAATAATTCCTTGTTAGTAAATGTAGCATTTCCATGCGCTGAATAGGGCTCATTGCTGTCCAGCTATGCTGCTAATAAAAGCTTTTTTTGTCTCTACTTAAATTCCATCTGTTCTTAAACTTGGTCTGAACCTATGGCTGACTCTAGCAATGAAAGAAGGATCTGTATAGGATATATTTTCTAATGGATTAATAATGAGTAAACAATTAAATCCACCATGGGTTCCCTTGCTAGTATCCTTACTACAAATACTTCACTTGCACTTGCTTAGTATTAAAAATTTGAATTGCATAAAATAAAGCATACCAACTTTATAAAAGAATACGCATTTATTTGTGTATATAAGGAAAATTACACAATCAATTTCAGAAGTTAATAAAATTGTAAAATGTTTGACTGAATAAACTAATATAAATGCAATTTGTATTTAGATTAATCTGAACATATCCAATAACACTGTTGCCCGGACATCTGGGTAATTTTTCACAGTGGCCTGATGAAATATGAGAGGAAGTTTTGATAACTGTAGCATTGACATATCAAGGGTAAGAAAACAGAACAGAAATTTTCTATCACAATTTTATCGAACTGCTCTCCAGAAAGGACAGGAGTCACAAGGTGTCTGGTTCTAAGCCCAGATCTGCAAAGGCATCCCAGAAGACTGCCTTGGTTCATAGTACAGAAAAACTTACTAACTGAACTGCTTTAATCCCCAGCAAAAGTTTTCACTGACACAAATAAGGTTTTTCATTTTTCTAATCCAATCTGAAACCAGAATCAGACTGGAACAGATCCTACAGTCAGTTTATTCCAAACGACGTAAGTTTAGAAAACCACTTTTCAGTGGAACACTCTGAAAAAGAAAGTAATGTTGACTTTGTACATCTTTTTAACAAAATGTTTTTTGAGGGTTTTTGCTGATGATCTGATTATAGTTTACAGGATCTGGTTATATTTTACAAAAAAACAATATAGAATATTTGATGAGTAAATTGAATAAGTTTGGGGCTTTAGCAGGTTTCAAAACAAATAAACAGAAAACAACAATGCTGATCAAGAATATGCCTTCTCAGGATAGTGATATTTTGAAAAAAAGTTGGGTTTTAGGGTTGAGAAAAAGGTGAAATACTTAGGGTTATGTTGACAAGTACAAATACAAATACAAACATAGTTGTTTCAAAACAACTATGTCCCTCTATGGAGGGATATTAAATAGGATTTATAGGTTTTCTATAAGATGATGTATCATAGGTAGTTAATACCAGATAAGTTGTCTAAGATGTATAAAGGTATGTCAAATGAATGTTGGAAATGTAAAGTATAGAAGGGACTTTTTATCATCTATGGTGGACATGTGATAAAGCAAAAAACAAATTGGAGTATGATTCATATTTTAATACATAAAATTTTGAAAATGGAGAAAATAATTAAACCAGAACTTTTTCTTTTGGGCCTAATGGAAAAAGAACTGGAGAAAAAATGGACCTGGAACTTTGTTACCATATATGTTGACTGCAGCAGGATAGTGTATGCACAAAAATGGATTCCTGCTGTGGATGAATGGTTGCAGAAGTTGATGGAGTTGGCTGAAATGGCAGACTGGCTATTCTGATTAAAGAAAAGAATAAAGTACTTTTGTTCCACATGGAGACTGCTTCTGAACTTCATGCTTGAAGTGAAAAGATTGAAACTTTGACTTTGGGTTTTACTGAGTAGATTGATAGATCTTTATAGAAATGGCTTGTTCATATTATTATGAAAAAGCAAAAAGTTGTAATTTGATGCTAATGCCTTATTTGTAACAGAAAGAGTTCAAAGTCAATGCTTCTTTTTCTTTTCTTATCCTTCCTCACTTCTCTCCCCCTCTTCTTCCCCACTGCTTTCCTATTTACTTTTGTATTTTGTATCCTATAATATTTTATAACTCAATAGAAATGTTAAACTGCAAAAAAACAAAATATACCTCATAGCTAATTCCACTAAAAAAAGGAGGAATGTTTCCATAATACAATCATTAGCTCTAAAATCCATCAATTTAGTACATTTCAATAGCATGAATGAGCAACAATCAAGATGCCTGGCATTGAGGTATTTGTTTAAATATCTGAGCTCAAAGTGAGAAGACGGTGTCATATGTGCAGTTTCACACATACCTCTTTCTGATCTCCTTGTGTTTAGGTAGGAGATATTAAGAATGCTTTGGTGCTTGAATACAGACTAAATTGCCAAAGAGTTCTAGAAACCCACTGTATTGGGGCTACAAGTTCTGGGCTGTCATCCAATTTGAATTTGAGAGTCTAAAGTTGGGCATTTCTGAGTTATGACATATTTTCTATTCTTAAACATCTAGAGATACCAGCATCATTATTCGTGACCATGTATTATTACATTATAGTTTTTGAGTTCAGCTCTTTGTTATGTGGCCTGGTTCTACCTAAACTTAGTGAACCATATTTTCTGGGAATGGCAAACATGGTTTTTTTCACCTACATTCATTCTCTGAAGTTAAAATTATTGAAGAGAACACCTATTTATGAACAATTCAATTCCTTTCAGGGGTGTGATTTAACTGGTGTTACTACTGGTTGGGTGTCTGCTGCTCTTTAGACCTACCAGTTCTATAGAGCTGGGCAGAATCGGTAGCATCTCACTGCTGATTCCCTTCAATTAGAGATTTTAAACTACTAATCTCGTACTGGGAAATGAATATGAAAAAGCCAAAAAGTGATCAATTTCTTGTCATTTAGAATATGTTCTGTTTGAAAGTATGCTGCCTATAAATGAAACTGAAAAATATTGCAAAGAAAAATAGAACCAAATGTAATGAAAATATTTTCCTGGCAAATAGCTACATATATTGAAAAAGTAATAAGGCAGTGAGCCTTCTTTGTTTTCACTAGTATGATCTACGTTAAGCACGACAGAGGAAATGTTTCAAAAATGGCAATTCTATCAGCTTCCTTTCAACACTAGAACATAAAGCATTGCTTTGCTCCTCTGTCATTTGCATTAAATTTTCATGTAGGTAATTCACTTCAATGTAGCTTTCCGCTTTATGGTAATACTCCCTCTGTTTATTTTTTCTTTATGGCCCAATGAGTGTTTGGTTTCCTCTGACATATTTTATGAACTGTTCAGAAACATCATCCCACTTCATTCCTTTCTTCCAGTTTGATATCTTTTCCTCCCTTACAAACAGAGAGAATCCTTCTGAAAAGGGTGACACTCTTCATCATCAGAGACTATTAATTATAAACAGGCTCCAGTAGGAGATGCAAACCTGCGCTTAGATTACTCAGTGGAATTTCCCAGGGCGAACTTGTGCTGAAATATCCAATTAGAATCCTGTAAGCAAGCATGAATTTCATTGTAGTTAAACATTTGCTGACAAATGTTTTTTGATGTGCATTGACTGGAGAAATCTGATCCTGATTGGCTTTCTTTGAGCAAATCTTTCCCATTCGATCTATTCTCTTTCTTCCAAAGTAGCCATTATGCATCAAAAAAGGGGAGCACTATTTCCAATCTTATTATTTACAAATACTGCATCTTAAGGTAGTGTTATCATTGGACTGACCACTTCAAAGGGGGGGGGGCAAGGGGTGGAATGGAAGAACTCATGAAAGAAAATGATGGAAGAAATTCTGATCTAAGAGATCAAAGATATCCATATTTCTAAATAAAGGTTATGTGGTCATACCATACTAAATTGTAATTATTTAAACTAGGCTAGGGATCAACTAACAATGATTAATACCCATGTCTGAAAATATAAAGCCTAATGGTACAAACAACCAGACTCACATTTGTAAAGTTCAAAGTACTTTATTGTTCTATGCCTAGACCAAAGGCAGTGTGTGTGTGTGTGTAATTCTGTTTATGTAATAAGTCCAGACTAATTTCCTGTTTTAGCTGTCCTCATGATCTGGACAGATGCTCTCCAACATGGTTACTCCAAATTATCTTTCCACAAAACAGGTTGATTGATAGGTGAAGAAGTAGAAAGGCAAAAATGTTAATTTATATAATGTTAAAATAGAAGACCACATAAATAAACAAAAATCAAATCAACAGAAACAAAAATCTGATTTAATCTAATATTTGAAGTGGAGTAGGTGGATGTATCTATTAGTTACAAGGTTAGGCAGTTTAAAAGACTATTCATAAGCAGAATATTTCCTGTGGTACAATGTTATTTGATGATAATAACTACCTTCCACTAAATCAAATACTTTAGCAATTCTGATTTTACTTATAATGATTCTTGTTTTACATTCTTATCTATTTCTTCATACATTTATCTATCTCAAGAAACTTATGATTAAGAAGTCAAAAAACAAGGTATTTCTGGTAAAAAAAACCATTTCCCTCATTCTTTTTCCTTGTTATTGTTACTGTACATAGTGATTAAAGCTTACAATTAAGGAAAATGCTAGTGAGTAATTTTGGAAAAGAAATGGTTAATTCAAAGATACTATGCAAAGATGTTCTCTGGCCCATTATATTATCTACTATGTAACACCTAGGCTTGCTTGGAAGCAAGCAGCCTTCCTCATAGTACACAAATTAACTAGAAGAAAGAAAAGAGAGGAAATGTGACTTAGTTTCATGGCATATGTATTTTTGGTTGTCAAGTGTTATAGCTAGTTTGAACCCAAGGTCATTTTTAATAAGAGGTTGACAAGAGACTGAATAGTTTTTCAATAATTATTTAAATGAAATGAATGCAGTAGTCCTCAATCCTTCTTATTATATAGCTAGTTGCTGAAAGTAACAATATTATGCTTAACTGTGTGACAAATGATGCTGAAGCTAAAGCCATTTGATATCTTCCCTAAAAAAAATAATATAAGAAATGAAGGGTATATATAAGATGCAATATTCAAAAATATCATAGATATATAATTATGAATATATTCATCTTGTCAGGAATGGAGGCATTCTGATTGTTAGGAACAAATTTGGACAAGATTATTGATAATGTGTAAAGGTACTTCAAATATTTGCTAGAAATGTGAACAACACAAAGGGACATTTTATGTTTGGCGGACATGTAAAAAAGTCAAAACATTTTGGATGTAAATAAAAGCATTAATTCATTTTTTAAAAATTAAATGGAAACTGAAACCAGAGACTTTCTTTTGGGATACACAACCAGAAAATAGTCAAGAAAATCTATTCTCACATATGAAAACTGCAGCAATGCTATTATATGCCAAAAATGGTTAAGGCTGACTACTACTTATAACAGAGGAATGGTTGTTGAAGAAGCTTGTGGCACTGATTAAATTAACCTCTTTGGTTAGATAACAAACAAAATTTACATCTATGGTCGACTTGAAGTTTTTGCATGAAACAAAAAATGCACAAATGAGTATTGCTTTGATGATGAGAAAAAATATACCATAATAGGAAAAATGAGGATTTTTAAAAAATAGGATAGTAATAACACTTAGACTTATATACTACTTTACAGCCCTCTCTAAATGGTTTACA
>AZIM01004250.1:84142-100878 GCA_000516915.1 Ophiophagus hannah | reverse complement strand
TGAAATTAGAGAACAAGAAGATAAACAACTTTACATGATATGGGATTTGTTTTATCAATGGTTGGATAAAAAGACATGGTAATGTAATAAAGCTTATAATAGAAGATTAATAGATTGATATAAAATTTAATATAAACATATATAACCATTGAAAGTGTAATATAAACTTTACAATAAAACTGAGAATATCTCGTATAAATGATGGAATAAATAGTTTAGTCATGAATGATTAATAACCGATAAATGTATGTTATATGTTATATATATGTTAGATTGACAATGTGAGGAACCATATAAATTGGGAGTGAGGATTGGGACTACGAAAGGATTGCACAAAAGATTTGTAACCAACTGACACACTGTATGTATGTATATAAGTGAAAGATGGTTTTATGTTTTTTATGTATTGTCTGTATTTGTTTGTTTAAAAAAAAATTAAAAAAATTTATTACAAAAAAAAAGAATAATCCAGGACCAATCCAGCTGAATTTTTTAAAGATGAGCCCCTATGTGCTGCCAGATATTATGGATACCGAAATTCACCCCATATTTCTCTTTTTAAAAAATCAATAGCAATAGCACATAGACTTATACACTGCCCCATAGTGCTTTACAGTTTACAATGTCAGCATATTGCCCTGAACAATTTGGGTCCTCATTTTACTGACCTCAGAAGGATGGAAGTCTGAGTCAACTTTGAGCCCCCTCAGGATTGAACGCCTGGCTGTGAGCAGAGTTTGCCTGCAATACTGCATTCTAACCACTGTACCAGCAGGGCTCATTAAAGTACCTTTTAGAATTTAAAAGTACAAAAAGAAAGTACAAAAAGAAAATACAAGAGTGACCCCAATCTAAAGCATATCCACATTGACAAATCCTACCTTTATTTTTCTTCTTATCCGAGTACACATACATCCCAATTTCATCAACTTCCCAAATCCTTCTTGTAAACTTTGTTCCTAGAATCTCCCTAGACCTATTTAATCAACTGGATGAATTTCTGTGTACCTTGCACCAGTTCACTTCATACTCTGCATTAAAGCTCCCCTGATTGAATTCCTGCCTTCTGGGGATCCTGAAATGAGTATTTATCTACTGGCCAAAGAAACCATTTAAAACCTTGTGGATTTATACCTCTATGCGTGTGTGTTCAAGAAATGTATTACTTGCCTGAAGATAAACTGTTGTGTATGTGTTACTGTAGAGATTCTCCAAGAAAAACTGACAGGAAGGCTTCCAGGATCCCCTTATTTATTTATTAATTAGATTTTTATCCTGCAATTGCTTTTTTAAATAAATAATTCAAGGTGTTGAACATACCATATACTCTTTTCGCCTCCTATTTTCCCCACAACAACCTGTGAGATGGGTTGGACTGAGAAAGAGAGTGACTGGCCCAAAGTCACCCAGTTGGCTTTCATGCCTAAGGCAGGGCTAAAGCTCACAGTCTTCTGGTTTACCATTAGACCAAACTGCCTCTCTCTTATACATGAACCAGAATGGTGTGTATGTATGCAGATGCCACCGGTGATGCTTTCTGATATATCAGTCACCTTAAAATGTGACCTGAGATGCATTCAGAGCAATCAGAAGCATAGAACTTATACAAGTGTAGTTATCTTTGGCTTCAAACATTTGAGCGCATTCATTTACCTATATACTGTGACTCTCAAAAGTCATTTTAGGAAAAGTAAGGGGAGGGACAAGTTGGCTTTAAATGGCAAACCAATAACTAATAGCAGCAGGAAGCCTTAGACCTTCTCAGCAGGCACTGCTGGAGGCTCCTTTCACAGAGTTCATTGTATAATAAGGATGGCAAAAGAATGATAACTTTGCAGGAATATTAAAATCGTAGGGTAGTCCAATAGGGTTTGTTGAATCATGGTCCCCAGGCATTAGCTATCCTATTCCTCATATGATAAAAACAGGAAATTGAACTTCATGATTATTATTGGTGGGATGAATGGTAGAAATATGCCAATATAAAAAGATTATCATTCTTGCAATTATATTAATGCTGAATTACACAGAGCTTTTTTTAAAAAATCCTCCAATAGAACATTTAAATCATTCCTTTTGCTCATTTAATATCACACTTTGTTGGAAAAAAATTTCTTATCCTAAAACTAGATAAATAGTGGAATCAAAATTTCACCAAAAGATCAGGGACAGACAGCATTTATATAAAATGTCATGGTAAAGGGAAGGCAAAGAGGGGGAGAATTAGCATTAGCAAAATATTTTCAACTCTGAATAACCTTTGTGCTCAGAACATATTGGTCATTCCAATCACAGCATTATGGATGACCAGGAACAGGATCTCTTGACATTAATTAGGTAATGTAAGACCAGCTGAGAAAGGGCAGGGCAGTAGTGGATCTCACCCGAATTGTGAGCTCAACGCTTTACTGGAAATTGAGAAAATGCAGTAGAAACAGTTGCGAAGTCTAAAGATTAAGACAAATCATACTGTAAATGCCTTAGATATGTTTTACAGGACTCGGAGAAAAAATTCTGCCGGAAAAAATGCTATAGGTGTCAGGCACAAATAAGCAGGAACAGGAGTTGAGTTCAAAGAACTAAAAGTTTATTCTTGCCACCTATACACAAGAATCTGAACAACTAACAGTCCAAGCTAGATTGGCACTAAATAAAGGTTGATGGAATTTACCAGAGACTGGACTTGGGCCTCTTGTGACTGTGTAATGATTCCAAACTGGACATGTTTAACTCTGCCCTCCAGCTTAGCTTGCTCATCTCTTTCATCAGGTTAAAACTGGATCTGGCTATGAAGAGGAGTAGGCAGAGCAAAACAGGTATGCATCAAGCAGAAACTGGTCCTCTTTTCTCCGAAGAATTAGTAACTCATAATATCAATAATTAGTAATATTTTTTTAAAAAAAACTTTTGCACCCAGCTGTTCTTATGACACTACCTGGGCAGTAGGTATGAGTATGAAAGGTATTTTCCCTTTCTACTTTCTTGGATTTTTTTTTAAACTGGGTTATTTCCCAGTTTAATCTACAGTCCTTGGATCTCTTGGTAGTCTCCTACCCATGCTTACATGGGCATCCTAAGTGGGGCATGTGGGAAAGTGATGACTCCTGTCACTTGGTGTCATTCCAAATTGTTGTGGATTGTCCCAATTATTGTCCCAATTATTTTTCAAGATCAGCCACTTCCTATGACCTTCATAATTACAGCCCCTGGGAATAAAAACTTCAAATGTCTCAGCACCCCATCTTTTGTGCACCACCCCAGAATCCTCTTAATATTGAACGGAGTAATATAAATGCATGAGTACAATAAATAAGCATTAAGGTATTGTAAGTTGTATTCAGAGATACACTGACTCTACAAATGGAAAGCTAAGAAAAATGACCAATCTACCCCCCCCCCCACATCTCTATCTCCCCCTAAGCAAAATTTCTAGCTACCTGAATTAAACATACAGGCAGAAATCCTAGAAAGAAAATAAAATGCAATTGTACTACTTTTTCTCTGAATACAACCACATTGTCAATATCTGGCCTAGGGAGATAAAAGAGTAGCAATAAAATGTTTCAGCTTTCTATTTTGAGGCAAGGAACTTTTCAATAGCTGGGAGCTAGAAAAATATATTATTATGGTTGGTTGCACAGTCAGCCGATGTTTAGACTGGATTTGGCATTGTCATCCACCTACTGAGTCCTTCCCAAAGTAAAGTGTTGTTTGATAGTGTCACAGGACATAAGCTGTTCCCCCAAAAAAGCTGCCTTTGCAATTGGCTGAAGGTAATTTCTTCAGTGATAACGATGATGGTTTTTAGCTGCCAAGGGAGGGCAAGTATGATGATGATTCTACTAAAGCGGGAGTCCCCAATCCCTGGGCCACAGCCCAATGCCAGGCTGCAGCCCGTTCAGAACTGGACCGTGGAAGCAGCAAGGGAATACACGAGTGTGTGCAACTCCACCTGCATGAGCAGCAGGAGAGCATGCATTTACGCGAAGCTCCACTTTCACGAGTGGCAGGTGTGCATATGCCTGCCACCTGTGCAAATAGAACTGTTCGCACACGCTCACCCACCTCTTGCACAGAACCATCCCCTCCCCTCCGCCTCCCCTTCCCCACCGCCAGTCCATAAAGCTGGAAAGGTTGGGGACTGCTGTGCTAAAGGGAGAGAAATGCAATTTTCAGCCCATTTTCCCATTTGATGGGGGGAAATGCAAGGAAGACTTTTATGGGTGCATGAAGAAAATTTACTTCCAGTTTTGGTGATGCAACGTGGGGAGGATGTGGAGGCTACATAAAAGGAGTTATGGAAGTGCAGACCTCTTATTCTCATTGGAATATCACAGAAAAGCATCCTCTATCCATATCTTCCTCCCTTTCTTCCTCCCCTCACCCCTCTCTCTCCTTATGCCATGCAATGCTTTGCTGCTTACCCACACTTCATTTAATGGCTGTTGAATATAAGAACAGAAATTGGGAAGATCAGCATTTATTCTTGAAGAACAAATAGGAAGAACAAAAGCAGTCTTGAATTTCAAGAAATCTGCTGATGATTTCCTTCACACACTTTACACAAAGGAGCTGAATACAAGCTTGATCAAATAAATAAGATCGAAAGAGAAAGGGCTGTTTCTCTGACTGCTTGCTAAAGATGCATGCAATTATATCATTTTAGCAAATATGCCAGTCAGAAAAGAGGAGGAAAGACTGTCCGAGCAGCTGGTATCTTTCTGATTTGGTCTTCTTCGGCTGCTAACAATCTTACTTGGAAATTTTGGAGGATATTCTGCAAAGTAAATGTATTAAATCATCTCTTTGCTGAATAAATCAGTAGGCCTGAAGCATGAGAGATTGCATCCTTTATTTGTACTGTGTATGTTTTACTTTTTTTGCATAAAGTTTTTTATTTGATAACATATAAAATTTCCATTATTGGTTAAACAGTGTGTTGTCTGGGTACAAATATTTTTAGGAAATAATCATCAAAGTATTTACAACAATATCCATTACATTTATATTCATTCTATCATAATGATCATAATAATAATACTGATATTTGCTTATCCATGTAAACAAGCCTCCCTTTTTTCATTGTTCCTTTTTTATAGTTCCATGTTTCTAACTTCTGTTCTTGTCAGCTAACCAATGATAAAATAAATCCCAAGTCAAAAAGTATTCAGTTTCTTCCTTTTCCTTAATTGTAAGTGTTAATCTATCCATTTCTGCACATTCTAATATTTTTTAAATCATATTTTCATCTGTAAGGGTCTCTTCACTTTTCCATTGTTGTGCACAGACAATTCTGGCTGCAGTCAATACAGGTAAAATGAAATATGTATTCCCCCTGTTATACTTGTCTGGTAGCATGCCCAACAAAAATATTTCTGGTTTTAAGTCAATATGTTGCTTTACCATTTTTTCCAACCATGTATGTATTTTTGTCCAATATTTTTGGGGGTGTTTTACTTTTTCTTCAACAAATACAAACATCTTTCTTGTTAATAGTTAGGGCATTTTTAGTGTGTATTGCATATTTTTCATTTTGTGTTCAATTCTGTAATAACCAAGTTAACAAGAAACAAGCACAGATCTTCACTATGACTAAATACTCTCTTCCTTATGAGTTATTTAGGAAAACAAATATCATGGATTAATAGAGGCTTGGTCCTATAATAATTGGCTAATCAATGTATGAGTTGCATTGGTCTTATCGGCTCATAGATTATGCGGGCTATCTGGAGTCCAGATAACATTTTTCATATGCTATACTACAATCTGTCAGAATTAAAGATATGGACAAAATCTTAGTTTTTTTGAGTAAGCTCTATGGAACAGCTCATATATTTAAATAAGACCCCTGAGAAACTAGACTTTCTGAGATAATTAAGTTTGGGAGTGGGCGTAAAAAGGATATAATTCTGAATATGTGGAATTATAGAATGAAATTTTAAATACTTGTAAATGTTTCAAATTACTCTATATATTCATATGGTTATATTGCTGGGCATATAGTTTCTGGTTGAAGAAAATCCAGATGGCTTTAGACAGCAGCAAGATATGAAAGCCAGGCAGGAAAGTATAATTATTTCCTATACCTTTTTGCAGCCATCTAGTGGCTGTCTGAAACTTTCCATTCAAGAAACAGTAGACCAATATCATTATATATCACATCCTACCAGGCTGTCATAAGTCTAGCAAGCATTTTTAATATAAAAAAATTCTACACTCATATGGGTATGCTCTATTCCAAAAGTATCTCATGCAGCTTTTGATATCATTTCTTCAACATCTGCTTTAAAATGCCATTTTTCTAAAACTAGGATGGATCTTTTTACCTCATAACTACTTTTTTTCAGCATATAATAAAATAAAGAAGTGAGGGACACTGAGAAACACAATCTTGCAACTTTTTATTCTGCGTACATTCCTTAGCTCTTAGAATACATTTTGACAATCCTGAGCTTTGTCCTAGGGACTACGATGTTCAGAAATTGTAGTTCAGTTTGTGTCTGAACCATTATATGAAAAAAAAAAGATCACTTATTAGATTGCATTGTGATTCTAAGCATGAGCTCAGATGTATCACTGCAGCTTTATTTGCATGGTTTCGGAGAATTATGGAAAGATTTGTTTAGAGAAAATACTGAAGAATACATTTTAAATTTAGTTTCTTCTCTCCCAGTCATCCATTATGCATTTGTTTTTATCACACTTTTAGAAAATTCTTTTCTACTTGAGGAAAGGCAAGAATGAGAAGCAAAGAACTAGTAATAAAATTGATGGGGAGGGGTGGTGCATGCATTAACAAGTCTTTTAATTCTCCTGAGAGCTGCAACCTCTTTAAAATTATAAGGGCACAACATTAGTCAAGAAGCGAGTGGATTAGAATCTTTAGCATATTATTGTATTCAGGCAAGGAATAAAGGACTGGAGGAAGAGCTTCGATTCTGGCAGAATGCAGCAAAGTAAACAACAGCTCACTGATACAAAGAACCTGGGGAGCTGTTAAGAGAAACACTCCCGTTTGTATCTGATTATGCTGACATAGAACTAATTAGAAAAGTCAGTCAGTAACAAATTTGAAAAGTTCGATAATGTATTTTGTTAGATATATTAACACGACTAAGGAGACTGTTAAGACAAAATAGGGGTATATATCTGAGCTAGATGGCCACAATCATGTCATAGCCTAAGGGAGGCTACTCTATAAATGGGAATGGAATTACTGTTCAACTATATCTGATTTGTCCATCTCCATGTCCAACCAAACCAGGACAGGTTTAATTGCTTTAAAAAAGCAATGACGTTGAAGTAAAAAAGAAAAAGAGAAGCAACTGCAATAGATTCAGGATGCTCCTCACTTTTTAAAGTCAATTCCCTAATCCCTTATCTCATAAAGAAACTCAGATCTCAGAAACTGGTGCAGACCCTGTAGAAGACGACCTTCTTTGGAGAGAATGGATATGAAGATGGTGTAGGGTCTCCCGCTTGGGCGGGGGGGTTGGACTAGATGACCTATAAGGTACCTTCCAACTCTGATTATCTGTAAAATCTGTTAAGATTGTAAGTACCAGAAGACAGAGATTTCAGCTTCTTTCACTGGCTCTCCTTTTTTGCTTTTATTCTCAGAGGTTTTCCAGTGCCTCCGTCTGAAACATATGACTGAAGCAACTTCATGCTTAAACAGTTAGATCTGCTTTTCTATTATCTAATTTGGTTCTCCTGTGACACTTCACACCTCTGCTCTTAAATGCACATTCTTAAAAAACAGAGCACATTGCAATCTATAGTCTGTTGAGTGCTTTTTATATGGCATCAAAATGATGTGGATAAAACTGGCAGAGAAAGAGACCCACTGTGCCTCTCTTTGTGCATTAGCAGATGCTCTGTGTATTTTCCTAATGTGAAACAAACACATGGATGGATATCTAAAAGTGGGTCTTCCAAAGAAATCCTCCAAGGTCTCCAGGGATTATTTAATCTAAACTTTGAATTTCTTACTCTCAGCAACCTTAAGACATGTGGACTTGAGCTCCCAGAATTCCCCAGCCAACATGGAAATTGAGAATTCTGGGAGTTCACGTCCACACATCTTAAAGTTGATGAAGTTGAGAAACACTGGTTTAAGCTGTGTCAGGTTTGGAAGTGTGGAGGAGCAAATACCTTATGCCAGTGGTTCTCAACCTGTGGTCATAGACCCTTGGGGATCCAAGATGTCATCATAGATGGTCATCATCATAGTGAAGCCTTGAATAAATGTTATGATTTAAAACTTGAGCTAGGTCTTGGTGGTCTGTGGCCATGGTGCATGGCCACAAATGCGGATAAGACACTGGGCTTGTGCACTGCTGAGGCCAGCAACTTGGCGGTTCGATTCCCATGAGCAAATAAACCGCACAGGAAAGAAAGGAGCCTTCCCCAAATGCCTACCAGCATTCAGCTGTCCCATGGGTAAAAATAACATCGCCTGAAAAAATTCCTTTCCCAGAGGCAGCCAGCAACCTCAGTGATCCCTGGCTAACAAGTGCCATACACTAAATAAATAAATACAGTAAATGGACACAAAAGATATTTAAAGGAAGTGGTGAAAAAAAGGTTGAGAACCACTATCTTAGTATTAACAAAAGCATCTCAATATACTGAGCTTCATGGTCCCTGCTTTTTTTCAAAGTCATCAAATTACAAGGTATTTCAGTAATCACATTTCACATTTCATGATGTGCATCTCATTATCTTCTCATTATCATCTCCTTCTCATATTCTCTTGTTCATAGGTCTGTCCCAATTTCTGAGACTGTGGTCAGATGACAAAGCATCATCTTCTCAGCTCCTTTTCATCACACGTGTGCATCAAATATTAAAATGCACTAGGCAAGGCAGGGCCCTGGGATTACAACAAAGCTTTTACTTAAGGATAAACAAGGATAGAAACTAAACTGTAATTCTTCCTGTGACTACTTGCTCCTAGTTAATTTCAGAATCCTATTTAATATAATAAGCCTAGTTTGGCAATTTCAAGTCAGTTTTGCGGTAGGATAGAACACTTTTCCATGATTATATAAATAATACAAATTTTCCCCTTTGTCCGAGTATCCATATATGCTATTCTAGGTCACCCAAAGATCCAGTCTGAATTGAAAATATTGTGGAATGATTGGAAAGGATTAAACTTCCTAAACTCTGCACCATAAAATAAACAATTGCCATTAAAATTCTCTCCACCACTCCCCAGGTTTATTAACCTGTTCAAATACAGGCAGGGGAGCCACAGATTTAAATGCCATAATTTACCAGGAAATCTCTTTTCCCAGGCTTACAGCAAATCAAAACAAAACACCCCAGCTTTTCTTTTGAAAAAGGTCAATAGGTAAGAATTGAAAAAATATTTTAAAATATGGGGTAAAATGGGAATAGAAAAAAAGGACACCACAAAACACAGTCCACCTTTCTCTCTTTTCTAATTGTATCACAATTGTACAGTTTCCTCCCGCTGTCAAGAAATAAAGAAAAATGAATTATTGTTCCGCTTTTTCTTTCCTTCTAAATATATTTTCTACAGTAAGAAAAATGATGAGGAAAGTTTTAGGAACATAAAAATTATAAAATAAGCATTTTCTTCTTTTTGGAAAGCGCTACTGTAAGAGAAAAATAATTGAGGTAGAAAAAAACTGGCATTTGTACCCTAGAGGTGGGCATTGTTTGGGGTCTTGTTGTGTGTATCTNTGTGTATCTATTTCAGAACAATCTTTGAAGATCTTGAGTGGCAACAGTCTTCCGTTCAGGAAAAAGTCTAGCTTTGCTGGGAAGCTGAAATGAAAATTAAGGTATGAACAAGAAACAGAAGTTTTATTGTACCTCATTATAGTATAATGTAACTATTCTATAATCAATTATTCTATAATCAAGGACTTATCCCAACATAGCATATCAGAAGTAAGCAATCAAAATGGCTTCCATTCTTGTTCAGCTACTTTGTTCAGAATAGCTGTTAGAATTTTTTTTGGTTCTATTCTGTCTAGTAAGAGAAATGAAAAACACAAAGCAGACGTTAATAAAATGGCATTTAAAGAAATCTGGAAGGATCATGATTACCCTTACCCTTTTGAGGAGCATCAGAGAACATCAGGTGTCTGTAGCACTTGTGGCTTCAGCTGCATTACATGTTATTAAAACCATCTAAGCAGTTTGAGAGATAGATGTCCTTGCCAGAAGATAACAACGTTAGATTGGCTCACAGTTGACTGAATGGCTGAATGGCCATACCCATTAATTACTCCATTTCAGCTTGGAGGGAAAACTTGAGTAGCATGTCAGAAGGCTCTGTCTAGGTTCCTGTGCTGTTCAGCACTTTTATCAGTAAATCAGATGAGGTACTTGGGGAATGCTATAAAAATGTGCAGATAATACGAAGCTGGGAGTGGTGGTTATAATAAAACTACCATTAGATGGAGAGAAGATTTAAAAAGATACAGATAGGCTTTAGCAATGGACTGACATGAATAAGATGCAATTTAAATGGTGGGGAAAAAGTTCTAAACACATATAGAAAAAAATGTAAAGCATAAATGTTGGAGGGAGGGACCCCTGACATGACAACTGTGCATATGAACAGAATCAAGGTATCCTTGTTGATATCAAAGTAAACAAAGAGCAATGTATTTTTTTTTGTCTTTTAATCCCTTGCATCGGGTTGGAGCTGTGGCAACTGAATGGAGCTGAGTGTTTACTGGCCAGATGCCCTTCCTGTCACCAATGCAGAGTTCGCAGCTGATATTTACTCATTGTGCCCAGAGAGAAAAATACCTGCCGCTACCTACGATCGAACCCACAGCCTCCTGATTGTGAGGTGAGAGCTCCACCTCTACGCCACTGCACCACTCCAAACAAATAGCAATGTAATGTATTTGCTAAAAAGGCAATTTCTGTGTTGAGGTAGAAGCACAGAATCATGATTATGGAAAGCAATATTTCCACACTGTTCTAGCCTAGTAAGAATCCAATTAGAGTACTGTAACCAGCTCTGGGTAACACAGTTTTAAAAGGACAGGAATAAATTGGAGTGACTTAGCTTATTAAAATAGTGAAAGGGGTAGACACCATGTCCTATGAAGAAAGATTAAGTTTAGCCTACAGAAAAAACAACTGAAGAAAGACATGAAAACAATCTTTTCATCAATCTATCATAAAGTTGTAAATAGTAGAAATGATGGACTATTCTTTACACTTTCTCAGGGGACAGGACCAAGACTAATGAAGGAGGTTCTGACTAGATATCAGGAGGAGCTTTCATTTTTCCAAGTAATTTTATTAAGGATTATAATTACCATAGTAAAAATTCTATTTTTTAAATAAAATTATTCCTCACAAGAAGTATAAGAAATTTTAATAACTATTCACCTCTTCTTAAATTACAACAAATGATCTTCCCATAGCCCATCTCCTATCTATAAACAAATCCACAAAGCACTGTCATTTTGGTGTTGGTATCAGCAAAAGTCCACAAAGAGTTACTAGAAATAACAATGTATCTACTTCAACCTTGATCAAATAAACTAACTTTATATTCCTCCTAACAACCCTAATCTTTAGTCACTATCTTTGTTTAGTATGTGCATGTCCCTTTTAATTATTAAATTGCTCTGTTGTAGCATTGTCGCTTTGTTTGTAGCTTTTTAGAATCAAAGTTTTAACCAACCTTTTGCTGTTTAATTTTTTAAAAAGTTCTTTAGTTAAAACTTTATTTCATCGAAGACAAACCCACCCAATGCTTTCAAACTTGTTGATCCAAATGTTTATAATTGCTGAAAAGTAGTTAACAAGCAATTTCTGAAAGTGATTAGAAAAAGAAGGGTGTGAATTTAGTGTCCTTTCAAAGGTGACCAAGGCTTGAGCAAGATGATTATTCCTTTGTCTTTCAGTGCTTAAAATCCACCAACTGTCTGGGGCACTTGTGGGCAATCCTTTGTCCTCCTTTGCCTGAAGAGGTTTGAAGAGCCAGTCTACTTGCCAGCTCTTTGTTTCTCACCATGATCATCTTCAGTCTGCCATTCTTCCTCCCAAAGTAGTCAGGAGAAACTTCCTGACTATACAAGCTGTCAGCCAGTGGAACAAATTACCATGTGAAGTTGTGAGTTCTCCTTTGCCAAAGGCCCATAATCTGTCAGATGTTCTAACAGATCATGCACTGAGCAGGGGACTTAACTGCATGACCTCTAAAGTTCCTTCCAACTCTATAATCCTATCATATGCCAAACAGCAATGCCAAAAAAGATGGCAATCAGTTCAGGTAAAGTCTGTTCAATGTTTTGTTCATTTCCTGCCAAAACAATCATCACCATCACCAACTCACAGCTGATCTGGAAATGGTGGGTCTTATTTATAAATCAGTTATTGGAGATCTTGGCAATAGAATGGATACACTCTGTCTAGTGGCAGCCTGCATTATGTCAGCCCCGGGCCCTTTCATTTCATATTGCAGTAATAATTGCAGTTGGAGGATAGGGGAGATGTATAAAAGCATTTAATGTAATTATTCAAGTAATATGACTGAATAAATACAATAAATTAATAAAAAATTCCTTTGGAAGAATTACAAATTCTTCTTCCGTAGCATCATTATTGAAAAACATGCGATCTTAGAATGTGGCTTATAAATTATCTAAGGACATTTTACAATTATGAAGTTAAAAAAAAAGTAAGAACATCTCATATCTTCACACTGAACAGTTAGATAAATTGCAGACACAAACTCTGCAGGGGGGAACAAGCCAGGGGGGATGACAAATGACTTCATGGACATCATGACAACACACAAATGCACTTGTATATCTTTCATACAATGATGTCATGATGTACTTTATTACATCAGTGCAGCTTCTATCAGACACCAATGATTGAAGTCAATCTGCCGAAAGGACATTTATTTATGTAAATCTCATTGCATTAAGTAATTAAAACATATAAGAGGCCAAAAGTATATACTACTCTCAATCTTTTCAGCCCTGATTGGGTTCATAATTTGAACCATGTTTTTAACTTATAATGAAAATCCTGAACATTCAGGATAATTTGGGAATTTAAAAAGAATGTTTAGCACAACACTGTTTTTCTTTATATTGAAAAGCACCTCCTCTTGAAAATGAGTTTCAAAGCACTTATTTATTTCTTTATCAAATTTATACAGCCTCCCGTATCATAGATTAGCATTTTGATTTGCAGTTGAGGGATCCTATCTATAATTATACAAAAATTAAAACATTGTTATGCAGACTGGAGCTTACACCCATATAATTATGCATAAATTCACAGCCTTAATTCTGCTGATGTCAATAAGGTTCTTTGATTGGCACGTGTGTGGAGTTTGTATAAGATTGGTGGCTACATACATTTTAAAAAATAAATAATTGATTCTGTTCATTTGCTAAGAAGGGCTGGTTGTTATGTAGCTTTTTCATTTAGAAATATAATGTACAGGTATGTGGTTTTCACAGTACTTTCCCATTGATTTTTGTCTTTGATCTTATTTTTGTCTTTGATCTTATCTTTCTACATATCATCAACCTGTATTGTTACAGTAACAGATCTCTGTATTTACTGAGAGATTTCTAAATAGATAATGGTTCTCAGGCAATACCTTTTAAATAAAATAGTGAGCTGTTGGTTAATAAAATAATTCTAGTTTTTCCCATTTATATATGGCTTCCTATTCAAATGAAATCAGTAAGGTTAGTGAGTAGAATGAGGGACATGAAAATAACTTCCCCCAATATTTCATTACTTTTAGCAACCAGGTGTCCCCTGTGGGCAATGGAAAATTCTTTCAATACAGCAGTGCCCTTCAGTTAGCTTTGTAGGTGCTTCTGACACAAATACAGACAGACAGTGAGTAGAGTGTTGGCTTAGATCTGTGATACCTCGGTTCAGATCCCTGCTTAGGCACAAACTATGTTAAGGGCCCTTGAGCCGATGCAATGTTTCAGACTAGCCAATAACAGTTGTTCTAGAAATAACACTATTGGAATCATGTGAGAAAAGTTGGGATAACAATGCAAATAAATATGGTTGGATATTTGGCAGTGGCCAGCATAGCACTGAGGAAAGGAGAGCATGCTGATTTTTCAAAGCTTTTAAAAAACAATTTAAGTTTGTTGGGTGGCCTTGAGCAGGTCGTTATCTTTCAGTCTAAGCTACCTCAAGGATGACTTGAGTAAATAAAATTAGCCAACATGATAGGTACTGCCAAGTGCTGCAGAATATATATCCACAGAACCTCATTTGGCTTTCAAACACCTCACGGTCATGAAATTTAATTGTCAGTAAATATAGAGACACGAACAGCGCAATCTTTGACCTATACTTATTTCAGTAATTTGTGGCTTGTAAGAAATGAGAATGACATGGAAGTTCACCTTCTTTCTCTGCTTGGTCAGAGCAAATTGGAAACCAAGCACCAAAGGTAAGTAGCTACTTGCCAGTCTCATCATTCATCTGCCACCTATTGATTGGTCATGACTTTCACTATAGGCATCAAGAACATTTCAAGAGATTCCTTTCATTGAACTAAAAGGCAAAGGGAGTTAGTTGTACTTGTATACACAGGCTAGGGCTGTATAGTGGGTTCAAGGACAAGATATTTTGAAATGGTATGGGGATTTCCCCCCCCCAATAATGTCTATTGGGATTACTTAGTCCAAATGCATTATTCTAGATCACACATCTGTGAAAGTCATCTGTGTGATCCTTGGAAAAGCTGCAGCTGCCTCAAGGAGCTTCAGACAGACTGAGATTTGCTGCACCAAATGGCTACCCTTCTTCTGCTCTCCCTGTTATCAAACCTTCAAGAGACTGTTGGTACTGTAGTGCCTCATTATAAGACACAACATTCACCTGTTGGTGTATGGAGGTTGTAGCAGGGGAGGGAAGCTATTTTATACCCTTGTGAATGAAGACAAGTATACATATCCCAGGATAATGTTGCAGGATCGTGCCAGAGCCCATCCTCAGGGAACTTCTGTCTAGCAAAATGTGTGTTCTGCTGGAGTCCAAAAACTTTATAGACTAAACTTTTATCCCAGCAACCAACCCACAATGGATCCTGTATATCCCTTGATTGAAGATTGGCACCCTCCTTCTAACTGGAATCGTCCTCTTCCACCTAGCATGCAGCTTCAAGAAGGATGCACATGGAGTCCTGACAGAGGAAGGGAACATCTGCCTAGCCCGTCAGATTGTCTCAGTCAAACCTGGCAATCCATGGGGTGACACCAAGTTTGCATCCCAGGATTCTTAAGGAGCCAGCAGATAATCTTAGTGCCACTAAGTGTAACCTTTCAAAGCTCTTGTAGGACAAGGGAACTACCAGAGGACTGGAAAAGACCTGATGTGGCACCAATCCAGAAAAAGGAGAAAGATGGATCCAGCAAATTATAGGCCAATCAGCTTGACATTAATACCTGAGAAAATCCTGGAAAATATAATTTAGTGGGGGGTTTGTGAGCACCTAGAAATGAACAAGATGATTACTAGAAGCGAGCATAGATTTGTTAAAACAGATGTAGAAACCGGATCACTTTCACACCTCCCTATTGGTATATGTGTTTGTACTGCATGTGGGTGGTTTGCTTTGCTTATTGTTGACTATCTTTAGCCTGTTTTTTTTAAATTGTAACTGCCTAGAATTGCCTTAGCAAATGAGGCAGCCAACAAATTGATTAAATACATAAATTTAAAAAATCAGGGCTTGGGCTCTTTGCTGTCAGCAGAAATTTCAGCTCAAGGTTACTTCTGCTTCCTGGGATGTTAACACAAAACTACCCTGGAGTTGTGAAGTTGCTGAAGGAAGAAACTGGCCTGAGTGTCCCTGGAGGAGAAGCCAAAGTTATCCAAAGCTGTTTTGTGTACAGGCAGCATAGGACTTCTGATGGAGAAGGAATGCTGATTCTATTTGCACCAAGTATTAAGAGAAACGTCAAGAATATGGGAAAGAATGAAGGTGGGAAATGGACTCCATAGGAAATTTCAAAGATCTGTTTACAAGGAGAGGGATGCTGAAAGACTCAGCCTGGCCACTTCTTTACTTTGACAATGCAGTTTAATCAAGGAACTCAACTAAAGTGAGAATAAAGGTTGCCCCTCCACTCTTGTATTCCTTCTCTTAGATCCTGATGGATTAGTGGCTGATAAAATGACTGGTTATCCAGAGATCCTGGATCTCTGTGGTCGTTGAGATATGGCTCAAAGATGAGGGGGAATTCAACTCTCTCCACTGTCATCTAGCAAGCCAAAAGCATTACTGAGTTATAATGCAGGAAAACTGGGAAGTGCATCTGGTTATGGAGTTGCTTGCTTCCCTACTCTGTTCATCCCCATTCACAGGTTTCTTTCCCTGCTTGTCCATTTTCTCTTGCAGCTTTCCACTCACTTCTATCAGCTATCCCCAGCCTCCTGTCTCTCCACCACTTCTCTTTTTAGTCCAATTGAGGAGAGGAGCAGAGGTCCACCTTTTTACTAATTTATCAGTGGACAAATTATAGTATATGCATTTTTTTAAAAAAATCACCTTGTCCAGAAAACAAGGATGAAGTGACCATAGGGTCTAGAGGTATTCCTCCAGTTAGAGGAGGAATATTGCCTATAAGTCACCTGGGAAGGACAATGGAAATCATCAAAACCATAAAAAAGCTAAAGTTAGAATATTTTGGACTTGTGATGCGACACCTGGAAAAATACAGCATACTTCACTTAAT
>AZIM01004250.1:43530-57971 GCA_000516915.1 Ophiophagus hannah | reverse complement strand
GACCAATGATCAGTGGAATAGCTTGCCTCCCAGAGTTATGGGTGCTCCATCACTAGAGCTGTTCAAAAATAGATTGGACAACAATTTGACTGGGGTGGTGCAAGGCTCCTGCTGTGATCAGGGGGTCGGATTAGAAGACCTTTGAGACCTTCCAACCTTTTGATTCTGTGTTCTATGACTGAATGTTGAGGACAAAAATCCAAACTCTAAGAGCAGTTCAGCTATGGAACCAATTAACCAGGGTTTTTGTCACTAGTTACGTTTACCACATCTGTCTGAAGTGCTTTAATCTGGATGCTTGTACTGAACAGGAGAGTTGGGCTAAATGGCCTAAATAGACCCTCCATTTCAATGATTCTATACCACTACATTATCTGAGGTCACAGGAAGTCAAGGCAGAGTGTGAGCCTGGGTAGCAAGTAGTTGTTCCATACTACTGAATGGCTATTATCAATTATATACAACCTTCCAATTCAGAGACAGAATACCTCTCAATGTCAGCTGTTGAGCACCTGCATCTGGCTAATTTCATGCCTATTGGAAACAAAATACTGGACAAGATCACCATTACTTAAATTTAATGTATTGATTACTTTTGAATTCATTCTGCTAACCGGAGGGAGGCTGGGGTGGCGGGAGAAGGACTCATCAAGGTTTGGTGGTAGGATGCAGACCTATTAGATCAGTTCAACCCAAGTGATTAATGGATTCTGATGGGGTCCAGAGGGAGCTTGGGATTTTCCCTGAGGATCTAGTGGCCAGTTCAATAGAGGACATAGCGACTGTTTATAACAGGCATATGATAAGAGCCATGGATCAGATTGAACCTGTGTGTTTCTCACTATGCATCAGTCCAGGAGTGTTCCTTGCTTTTCGGGGGGCGGGTGTGTGTGGCTTCAAAACTTAAATTTCAGAAGAGATGCTTAGAGAGCCGTTGGAGAATCTTGAACCATGAATCCAAACAAACATGACTAAGAGCATCGGGATTATATTAGGGTCACAAGAACAACAAACATATCCACCATTCTCTGAAAAGGAGAGCCATTCTGAATATAGAAACACTCTGTCAGCACAATCATTATTATTCACAAGAGTACTTTTCGGGGGAAAAAGAAATCTGCCCTGCTGACATAATTAGGATTCTAAAAGTTTCTCAACTGGTTTCTACACTTAAGGGACTTAGAGCCTGCAAGGACAAACCAGTGTTTCCTGTTTGAACAAGTATTATTGTTTTAAGGCCTTTTCAAGCAAGCATCACATGCAACTTGCAATGGCATTCATTTGAATGATAACTGGGAAGATGGTCGCTCCAAGCAAAATAAATTTGGAGAGCTGCTGAGAAGTATCAACAGAAAGATGGTAACCAAGAATAAAGAACTGCCTTAATAGTTGCTTTGAGGGGAAAGAGAAAATGAGCTTTAGCTTTCTTTCATTCATTCCCTGGTTACATGGGAAGGGAGATATAGCACATTTTAGTCAGTTTGCCCTATAATGCTTTCTCCTTTATTTTGGAATGAATGAACCAAATCACCAAGGACTGAAGTACCGTCATTTAATCATTCATATCTATTGTGCGGTGGTGGGGGAGGGTGTCAATTTTTTTAAAAAAATCAAGGGGTCCCTCAGGAAGAGTTCATAAAGTCAAGATGGTAAGACCATTGATTTTGATTGATGGATGTCATCTTAACTTTTTGATGCCCTTCCTCCAGAGATGATATTCAGCAGGTTCTTGACCAGTTCTGGAGAACCGGTAGTGGAAATTGTCAGTAGTTCAGAAAACCGGCAAAGACCACCTCTGACTGGAGATTTTACAGTGTCNAAGCCACGCCCACAGGACCGGGAGTAAAAAAAACTTGAATCCCACCACTGCCTTCCTCCATTCATACAACTGCCCTCAGCCTTGGTTTATCGCCCAAAGCTGGGGAGGTTTTTAGGGGAAAGCTGGATTCATTTCAATTTCTATGGGGAAAATAGGAGGAGAGAGTATTAGGTATGTTCATCATGAGTTACTTATAAAGTAATAAAGGAAAACTAATAAAAATAACAAGATTATTGTCTCTCAGCATGCCTGCATTTTATTTATATGCTGTCTGTATTCAGCATTTTTATTTCTTGAAATTTATTATGTGACTTAAAAAGGATTTTACAGCTTATTTGAATTGGATTCAGTCAGATAAACTTTAAAAAAAAGCAATAGAAAGAACAAAGATGCAAAAACGAACAGATTGGGAGGGTAGTGCGTTTTATATTTTAGTAAGAAAGGAAAGCTAATGCAAGAGTGCCCTCTGTCTGTAGCAAGAGCAATAAGAGCAAGATAAATATCTTTAAAATCCTTGTAAACATTTTGCATTTAACAATTTTTAATTAAATGCCATGTTCTATAATTTCCTTACTTCTCATTAGTGAGTGAATATACACAAGACGAATCTAAGCCAACTGTAATTCTCGTGTACTACACAATTATATGAAATCCATTCCTAAGTCTTCTTCCCGCCCCCCCCCCGAAAGAAAAACCCTAAAAAAATCCAGAAGCTTCTATATTTGCCTAAGCAGCAATCCATAATAGAACAGAGACAGTAGTATGATAATAAGAGATGGGACTTAAGTAAAACAATACTAATAGTATAATTCTCTTGCCACAACAGTCTGTAAACCTGGTATGGGCTGAAATGTTATGTAATAAGTCTCTCTTTCTCCCCCCCCCATCCCGGTGTGTGTGTGTGTGTGTGAGCGCGCGCACACACACCTGCCTTCAAGTCAGCCTTGAATCTTAGCAACTACATGGACAATTCCTTGCAGTTAGCAATATTTTCAAAAGTATTTTATACTTGTCTGCTCCATAAGGCTGAGACTGACTGACCCAAAATCATCCAGCTGGCTTGGTGGCGAAAGCAGAACTAGAACTCAAGTCTCCTGGTTTCTTGGCTGGTGCCCTAACCACTACCTCGACCTTGTGCCCTTTTCATTGTAGAGGGTCGGTATAGAAAGAATTCAGGAACATTGGCTGACTGCAGAGTTTAAAGTTTAAAGTACATCGTATTATTAGGTTGAGTGTATTTCCACAAGGGTGGTTGTTGTTGTTTTTGCTAAATAAACCTGAAGGGATGCATTCATGGCTGGCTAAGGCAGAAGATAAGGAACAGGAACAAGGAAAGTCCAGTGTGGATTGCTAAAATGTATCTTTCCAGACGACAAATGAAGGAGTCCTTCAACCCTCTTCTTTCCTCACGTTGAGCAAAACATTCAGTGTCTCTGTGCAAGGTTACCTTTGCTCTCAAAGAATAAGGAGCTTGCCGAAGCACCATTGAGGAAACCACCACCATTGAACCTGGAGGTGGCAAAAGTTCCTAGCCATGGGATTCCAGTCACCCACAGCTCTGGAGCAAACACTGCAAAATTCTTCTCACAACTCCTCTGGAGGAGTAGCTGAATTGAAAGTTCTTTGGCTCAGTTTACAAAAATCTCTGAAAGCAGCAGAGCATTGTGAGATCACGCAGGCACGGCACCAACCTCATGAAATAGGCCTGAATTTTTAGATTGATACTTGCCTGTGAAAGACTTAGTTTGTAGTTTTGATGCTTTTTGTAGCAGCTGTTTCTTTAGAAAACATTTGTCCTCTTTTTTTAATGTCTAATTTTCTAAATTATGTCTGTATATTCCAGGTCCAGTAAAAGGGATATTCCTGTAATATTTGTAGTTTCAGTGTAATTTAATGAAGGAACAGCTAGAGATATATTCTGTGTGATATATTAACATATATGAAAATGAACCAATCTATTAGCATCAAAGGTGAAAATTTGGGGAATTGTCCCAGCAACCACAGTGACTAAGAGTTAATACCCATTCCCTTTTGTTTCCATAATTTCTTAATTTGAATTGCTCTCACAAAATATCATGTAGAGGTAGTCCTTGACCTAACTGGTTATTGGGACCAGAATTTCTGATGCTAGGCAAGGCAGTTGTTAAGTGAATTATATCCAATTTTATAACTGTTTTGCCAGAGTTAAGTAAATTACTACAGTGAAATGAATCAGTCATTAAGCAAATCCAGCTCTCCCAATTGACTTTGTTGGAAATTGGCTGGGAAGATTGCAAATGGTTATTACATGATCCAGGGATGCTGCAAGACATGCTGGTCGCCAAGCACCTGTGCGAGAAACAGTTGTCACTTTTTTCAGTGCCTTTGTAACTTTGAACAGTCACTAAACCAATGATTGCAAGTTGAGGATACCCGTACTTAAATTCTTAAAGTACTTTTTATACTGGTGATGCTCAGAAAACAGCATGAATGATAAAGAATGTGGTTGCTATACTAAGTGAAAGTTGGTACCAGTTATCCTTACTCTTAATCTTATGGCTAAACTGAAATACTTTTAGACTTCCTTCTTTCCCACATTCTTTTTGTTACATTGTGTGTGCTGAAGAGTTCTGGACCATCAAAGTCTCACCTATTATTTTTTTTGTTCTTAAAAAAATGATGAAGTATTTTTTCCCCTTATGAATTAACATTAATATGCTACATTTGTATTCAAATGTATTTATCAGAAATAAGGCAATTTAAAATTTTCTTTAAAAAGAAAATGTTATGTCACATATAACATATGTTAAAGGTAGGTAATCGTACATTTCTTTAGGCAAGTATTATGTTTTTAATAAGAATAAACTTTATTGGGACAATTGGCCATTTAGGTAGTTCTTAATTACTGACTGCAAAAAAAACATCAAAAAAACCATAACAACTTCATTGCAAAAATGCAATTGTTCAGTGGATCATCACATGACCATGACTTGTAACTTTCTTCCACCTTCCCCATTGAGTGTTGTTGGAAAGTGGCTGTGATCATGGTGGTGATCACATGGTGATCACCTACGGTAACTTCTGGATGCTGCAACCATTGTTAATGCATACTGGTTGTCAAGTGTCCAAATTGTGTTCACGTGACTGCTGGCATCCTATAATAGGCACAATTTCATGGACAAGTGGTCTCTTTTTTCATCATGTGCCATAACTTTGCAGAGTTACTGAATGAGTGGTCAATAAGTGAGAACTACCTGCATTGTTTTAATGTTGTCAAATAATGAAATTATGATTTTCCCACAAAAAGCATGCAGCTGGTCATGTACATATGACTATTGTTTAAATACTCCTGGTATGAAAATGGAGCATTTCTAAGAACAGTTAAGATAGTATTAAGATTACTGCTAGCATACTTTAACAAATTATACATCAATAATGAAGCCTGAGAAAAATATAGTTCATGTCCCTTGAAATCTAGCCAAGTCTAGAGATCTGAAAGATTTATTCACTCACGCATACACGTTTTGCAACATATATTTTGCAACTTTGCTTTAATATTTCCAAAATAATTTCAATACACTGCTGATATAGTTCATTAATTTTCGATGTGATAGTTGTAGTCCCAAAGTTACACTGTATAAAAATTCTACCAAAATCTTAAAGAAAACCTTGTGGAGGTTTACCCTCAAGGAAATTGTCCTGAAATAACATCAGGATTGGCCCACCTCAATCCAGATTCAAAGACAATCTCTCCCGGACCACTAAAAGGGCTAGCTATCTCTCATTATCTTTTTATAAATGTCTTAGCATGATTTGGTTAGACACTCTAATACATGAAATACTGGATCAAATGGAATTTTGCTTTGATTATAAAACAGAATTGTGATAACAGAATGAAAATAAAAAGATCACAATGACAGATGAAGAATGCTACATTACACCATGGACATACCTGCCTTGAAAATTTATTAAAAATCAAAGAATACAAAACTTCACATAAAAATATGTATTTTTAGCTTCCCACATTGTTATTACACACAAAAATGAACGTGATATTTAGCAGTCATCCAGAGGCATAGAACGTAACTAGCATGATAGCCAGTGCAATTTATGGTTAATCATGACGGAATGGAACATGGTATCTTTTATGTCTATCCTGCTTTTGAATGGAACTATTTAGAACATCAATATTTCAATAATGTAGTTTCATAATCAATATTGCTAGCATGTAGAACAATTATATGTTTATAATCAGCCCTTGAATGGTTTATTCAAGTTTAGATCCCTTCCTATACCCAATTCTACTATGAGCCTTTCGTAAGGTTTGAAAAATAATCAAAAACATTGATTCCATTTGCAAGCAGAGCTGAAGTTTTGGCAATTCGCAATTTGTTTGCTCTTTATTTGTTATCCAATTACTGTTCACCTGAAGTATTAACAATCAGAGGTTGATATTATCAAATGTTGCTTTGGAGAAGGAATTTTGAGGAGATGCTTTTTTAAAAAGGTGGGTAGCATACCTAAGGGGCTTCAGTATGGGATTGGGGACCTAAAAACCCGTGTATATCTAGAACATAGTTTTAAGATTCAAGAGTCATTTCCAGAGGAAACAATAGATAAGGAGTATGACAGGGCAACTTGCAGGTAGAGATACAACCATAGTGTACTTTTTCAGTAACTTTCATGTTCATATTTCCCTTAAATTTGCAAACTTTATATATCTTTCCATATAGATACTGGCTAGTATAGTAAACCTTGTATTTTATGCCTGTCTTTCTGATTATCTTACAATCAATTTAAAAGATAACATTAGATCAAGATGAATTATAGTCAAAATGTGCTACTCTGCTTTGGAATGTTGCAATCTTTTCTCTCATGATATTCAAAGGCCTTGCATTTGTTTTGAAAAAAATTCTCTAGCATGTGCTACATCAACTTCTGACCATTCTATGTCAAACATTCACTGCTTAAAAAATCATTTCTATGTACAATTTAAGATGTCAAGACAGAATTTCTTCAAGCAGAATTACTAAACACAGTGCTTTCCAAATTTTAAGAACTTGTATTTTAACAAAGGGGGGGAAGGAAGCATAAAAAGATGAAGTAAGTGATATTAAGAAACATGGTACTTTTTAAATGCAGAATAGGCTGTATACACAATTTGGGGCTTTAAAATAAAACAAATATGTTGCCATGATGATACACACTTGCATAGTATATCTGTATGCATCTTTAAATCAGTTGCTTGCCGTACAGATTATCTCAATACCACTGGATGGGCTATGTCTTTACAAAACAAGAGACTAACACTTCAGAATGCATAGAGAAGCCAGAAGATACAATTTAGGTAGTTGCTCTCAACAGAACTAATGCAGGCTGCTAATCAGATTCCTGAATGGAATCACTACACATTCCTTTCTCCACATTCTTCAAGTTGGATGCTTTATTTAACAATGGCCCAAGCAATCAGAAGGTAAATATAATTGATGAACTGGTACAGTATCTGTAATTTTCAGTTAAGGATCAGGGAGATATATAAACACGCACCACCACACGCACACACATTACATACACACACACATATCCCTGACTCTTTACTGAATATGCATATGCATGTACATATTATATANTTTAATAGTAATTTTTGTCCAGCTGTAGCAAATAAGCTGAAGATTCAAATTTTTGTACATGATCCTTGCTAAAATAAACATGAGATCTATAAGAGCATTAGACGGCATTTTATCTCATAAGATTGAATTTAGCATTACATGCCAGACTAGTAAAGTAACTAGTCAAAATGCCTTTTAACTCAATCATTATTATAAATACTTAAGCCAGACCAACAGTTCCTCTACAAATTAGGAAGCTTCCAATAGTATTAGCTTGATGTGTTAAAATTGATTGCTTAGCTAATCCACTAGAAACATGAACCCAACTTAGAAAATGCAACTTGGGAAAGGATCTGTAAAAAAAAATTCTCTCTCTGTCTCACACACACACACACACACACACACAGACATAAACAGATGTGTGTGCATATGTGCACACCCTCAGTTTCATAAATATCTTCATGATTAAAACATTCCAAGTTATTGCACGTTATGTTTGATGTGAGTAAGGCAACAAAACCATTTTTAGAAGGAATGGGAAGGTGGTGAACAATGCCACAAATAAAATTTTGTAATGGAAAGTAACATTCAAGCAACCCATTATCCTTCCAAGAAAACAAAACAACGAAATTATGAACAAATGCAGCTACAGCAAAGTGCCACAGCATTTATGGTCCTCCCAATATCTTACCAGAGCTGTTTCAGCACTGTAATAATCATGGATAGGCAGAAGACAAACTTCCACAGTTAATAAGGCTTCACGATAAGCACAATTATTTCTTTTTAAGATGGACTCCACCACCACACACGAAACATGCAAACATTGGATGCAGATATTTGGCAACATCCACAGACAGATGTACTCAGTGCTGGTCTCAAATCCTCCCAGAGCAGTATCACACACACTGCATTAGTCTAAAGAGGATTCTGAAGTTGGCCATTATCTGCTAAGGCTAATAGGCAAACTGTCCCTGTACTTCTTTCTCCTCCAAATATTACGGTTGTGTTGGTGATGACCTCTGTTGCTAACTGGCTGCCTTACAGCTCCATTACTGGCAGAATTGTATCCACTGCCTTGATTATGAGCTCCTTTCACAGTGAACTTCACTCCATTGTGCTGCTGAAAACAAAGGAAATAGTTAATATTACTGCCAACTATTTAATATTATTGCCAATGCTTCATTAATGTTGTCTCATGTAGTCCCTAAATAATGAATTTATACTTATGAAAAAGTAATACAGCATTCAGACATCTACAGTACAACTAAAATTTAAGGAAAGTTACATTCAGAAAAATTAAAACAGTACTAAATTACTTCAAAGAATTCCATGAGAAGAGCCAACCAAAGAAGATATTAGTCTGCTCTTTCTGAATTTTAAAGGATCATTTTTCATCTACTGCACTCAATTTTTAGGGGAGGAGATATATGAGACCAATTTATAAAATGTTTCATTTTTCAACCATTCTGAGTTGGTTTAAAACAAATGTTTTACATTTTAAGTATGAGACATTTCAACTATGATAGGAATATGATAGTCTTCTGCACAAAATAAAGTATGTTTGAATTCAGTGATCTAACATAATGTACCATCCATTGTTTTATGAGGAGACATATTACTCTTTATGTTAACATTCATTGCTGTGATTTCATTAATTTATATTTTTTTTATTCATAGGCTGACTTACAAGAAACTTACCTTCAAAGACAAGATACAAATAATTGAGACAGAGTGGCATCCTAACTCTAATCCTCTGTGATCTAAATTACTGGACAACTTACAGCACAACACCCCATTAATCTGAATATTTTAGACATTGTTTTCTGGGTCCAATGGCATTATGAAATTATGAAATGGATCTATTGATGTTATATATACTTTTATATATTCAAATATTACATATTTATATATACTTTTGCTTTAAAGAGTTAGAACAGATTTATATTATTCAAAGATGAAAACTGAAGAGATTTGCATGCCAAAAACTGAAATGCGTAAGTTTTATCATGTAACTTAATCTAATTATTACCATTAACTTAGTGGTAATAATGGATGATCAGCGACAGTGACATCATCTTTATTACCGGTTGATGGGGCAAGATCCTATTTCATAACTGAATGACATTACAGAAAGTAATTTTGTACAAAAATAGCTAGTCCTTCAATCAAAATGAGTAATTAAGAATGAATACTTACCTCTGAGTTGTCTGTTTTCTTGTGAAACAATAATGAAAGAGGTACTTAATTACAAGTGTTAATAAAATAGTATAAGATTTTATGCTGTTTTATATAAATATATTTAACTGGATTCCATTTATGACAAGAGCTTTTAATGAAAGGTTTAAATAAGGCTAAATGTTTTTGATCAAGAAACTCTCTGGAAATTGAGGTTTAACAACTATCAACCTATTGCAAATGTCCCTTTTTTGGATATTTGTGAGGATGTTACCTACAGTGTATCAAACCCTTGAAAGACATTTTTAATTGGAGCCATTTCACTTTGGTTTCATGCCTAGATCTGGGACAGAATCAGCTTCAATCACCCTGATAGATGGCTTTTTGGGAAAGAGAGAGAATGAAAGCTTGTTCTTTTTGATATCTTAGCATTTTAATAATGGTGATTGTGTAGTCATGTTGAATTTCTTTTGCTAAGTAGGAGTCAGAATCAGTTTTCAGAAGACTACACTGAATGACTGAACCTTGGCCCTGGAAACTAAGTTGTGACATTCCACAGCATCCCTTCTGTCCTCAATCCTTTTCAACTTTTATAAGCCACCACTGGGAATAATTATTCAAAACTAGAATAAAGTTTTTATCAATATTCATTGAAGTAGGGGTCTGCAGCTGTTTGGATTCAAGCACAAGTTCTTTAAAGAAATGATGTCTTTTTCGAAGACTGATCACTATAATAACTAATAATGGCAAGAAATGCCCTTGCCTCATCTACCTACTCCCAGAGAAGCATAATTTGACCACTGAATTTACACATTGGTAAAATCAAGTTTGAATTATTACAGTAAATTATANTATATATATATATATATATATATGTTAGTCACAACTAATTTGTTAAAAAGGTAGCTAGGAATTTAAGTAATAGAATCACAGGATTGGAAGAAGCTACTTAAGCAATTTTTTTTTCTTTGTGCAGGAATCCAAATTAAAACACTATGGCAAATGAATGTCGGTCCTTGACTTATTTACATATATCCACTGAAGAAGAGTTTACCCCCTCCTTGGTTAATAATATCCAGGCTTTATTGTTAGAATTTTTTCCCTAACATCTAAACATCCCCTAACATTTCCTAGATGTTTTCCTAACACAGCCTTTCTACTGTCTCAGGTATTTCATGGCATACTAATAAGTAAGTCTTCTCTCTTTTTTGTGTGTTATACTAGGTATCCTATTCAGAGATAAAGTCATTTGCAAACCTGTTAAGCCTTCATTTCACCTTTTCATCTAACCTACTGTACAGCGAAATGGGATAACTCATAGCCACCTGGTTGCAGGACACCTCGCTCCAGCCAATTTGCCAAGGGGACAACTAACCATGAGTCTGGAGAGGATTTTTCCCCAAGGCTGGGCACAATTGGCAGCTTGCCAGCCTGGATGTGGATAAAAGTCCCCAAGCTCGGACTGGTCTGTGTGTCTGTACGCACATGCAGAATTATGGCTTCCTTAGCCCGCCTTTCATGGGAGGCGGGGTGTGCTAAAAAGCGAGAAGTCGTCTTTGGAGTAAGAGTGTGAGCTGGCAGAAACTTCCACTTCCCTTAAGCTGGGCCAGCATTGGAAACCAGAGCGAGAGGCTCAGGCTTGCAGAGGGGTGGGATTCAAATTTCTTAACAGCCGGTTCTGTGGGCGTGACCTAATTTGTGGGTGTGGCTTGGTAGTCATGTGACTGGGTAGGAGACTTGCTGACTGGGTGTGGCTTGGCAGTCACGTGACCAACTGGGCGTGGCATGGTGGTCACGTGACAGTAGTGTAACAAATTTTAATTTATGTATTTATTTGTTTTTAGTATCTGTTCTGTTTTTAAGATTAATAAAAACAAAACCTATACTAAAAAAATTATTAAACATTATTTAAAATAATTGTTTAATATTTTTAGTATCTGTTTTGTTTTTATTAATCATAAAAACAGAACAGCTACTAAAAACATAAATACATAAATGATTTTTTTTTTGTTCCACTACTGTTATTGTTACATGTTAACACTTATGTTTTTCCTTTGCTTTTTCCTATTAGGAAAATTTTTTTCTCAGATTATGATGTGATAATATGGTTTAGAATATTCCAAGTATTCTGAATGTTTATTTTTTATTCAGTTACTAATAAGAAATCATGTCAGAAAGATGCTTTTGGTATTCTATATATGTACATGGCCATCCTTGCACAAGAAAGTACAAAAACATTTCTTTAGAAAATGAGTATCATGTATTAAATGAATAAGTAATACTGTCGTAGTTTGACAAAATCCAGACCATTGTTTCTTTCAATATTGCTAGCTGAATATTTTTTCCATCTCTACTGCAACTTTTCTGTTTTCTTAGCTTGATCATATTTTTCTGATATCTTAGTACTATGGCTTGACAAATCTAACACTTTTGGAGAAATTTTCACTTCTTACCAGCAATCTGCTGTTTTTGCTGCCAAAGCTGGTTTTCTGGCAGTGCTGCTCCTTGGATTTGAATGGGAGCACTCAGGAATGACCCATGAGTTTTGGATGGTCAGAGACCTATTTGGGGAGTCTTCAAGATTCCAGTTCCCTCTGGAAGCAATTGGAAAATCACTGGGAGGATCCATCTTCCTGTCAGCAGTTTCATTTGCCTGAGTTTTTAACATTCACATTTTGAATTTATTGTTTTACTTTGTTTTTTGCTCTTAAAAATTGACGAGTAGACCAGCGGATGCTGATTTATTTCAACCCCTTGCTATACTCTTTTTTCCCTTTTCTTTCTCTTTAATTTATGTTGCTCTGAATACTCTTTGTTCTTTGTATATTTGCCTTCAGTTGTAACCTTTGTTCTCTCTGTATTTCTGTATCGTAAAGCACTTTCATTTGATTTACATTAATATTGGACTCTCACCACAGGATTTTGGTACTTTTTGAATTTACAAAATATTTGCAGTTTATCTCTCTTTTAAATTTTTCTTTTAACCTTGGATTGAAATATTCAGATAATATCATTCTTGTTTCCTTCTGCTTCAGTGTTTTTTGTTCCCTGATCAAGTTACACAGAAGAACTATGTATCAAGATGGCATTAAGTAACAAATATGGACATTTGTTTCAGGATGAATTAGTTTAACTTTTGGGACGATTTGGGATAGATAGGATGCTGTGACAAACTTTCTATGTGTGGATTACAATAACAGTTAACAGTTTTGAAACCTTATTCTTGTCTTTATTATTATTGTTATTGAAGGTTAACTATTTGTCATTAATATAGTATATAGGACAGGTCAATAATTTGCAAATAGATTTATTAGCTTAAAATTTGGGGGACAGCCTGTTTCATATTGGGAACCAATATTGTAGTAATGTATATCAGTATTCAATTAGGGGAATAACGTGTTGATTTTTTTTCTTTTTGATGCACTTTTTGAGTGTCTTGTTTTGTTCTTTTGTTTTTTGTCTTTTAAAAAAATTCTTGGAGTTTTGTATTTTAACTTTCTTTTGAATAAAATAAAATAAAATCAGCTGGGAATCTTGAAATTTCCAGTACAGTTAGTTATCGTAGCTAACAAGATTTTTGAGGTTTGCTATACTGATTTAAAATGACTTCTCTTGGAATTGTTCATTTTCATCTATTTCAATCATTCTACAAATTGCTCTCTTTGTATCTAATTCGGTAGCTTTTTTCTCTTTGGTAATGTACTTGTTTACTATTTTCAAAATGCGTGAGCAAATTAAACAGAGAAGGTTTCACATACCTGATTATTCGTGGCCATAATCAATGCTCTTGCAGGCACAGACTGATTTTTACCACTTGGCATAGTTAATGCCGGATGTATTCCAGCCGTAAGTGGAGATGGTGCTTGCAGACTGAAGTGGTATATATTAGGAGTTGTGCAAGGTGGAGTATCAGAATCCTTCATGTTACATAAAAGGAGAAAATATGGGATTTTATTTTATATATAAAGAACCTGTGTTGACACATTTAAAGCAGGATGATTTTGCACTGAACATGTTACAGAAATAATCTCTCTAGAGGAGGATCAGTGAAAAAATGTTTTGCAAAAATAACTGTTTCTGACCTTCCATTACTAGACTGAAAAAAAAGTTAAATAAGTGCAGTTCCTAACACTAGCCAGTAGCTATTCTCCTCATTAGGCAAAACTACAACTGATTTTTCATATCAAGACTGAGCTAGTGAGACAATTTTTATAGCATGTGTTACTTGCTACATTTCAATCAGCAGTCATGATATCATTTGTGGAGAAGGCACAATTTCTCCAGGCTGCTTTGTTTTCTGTGGTATCTATCTGTCTTTAAGGACCCACTATAGAATTGTTGTTAAAAACTAAACAATATTTTAGAGTAAAATTGTAAACTTGAGGTTAAATTATAAGCATGAGACTAAAATAGAAATAATGAAAAAAGGGTTTTTAAAAATTAAATTACTTTCATTTTGAGAAATTCTTTAAAAATTTTACATTAAATAAGACAATGGATTCAAATCAATTTTCTGATTATTTGCTTATGGTAGTGCATTAATTATATTTCTAGATAAGTATATATTACTTAACACAAATTTAGAGGAAGCTTGGCAGGAGTAGTGACTTTAAGCTCTCTCTCTCTCTCTCTCTCTCTCTNNCTCTCTCTCTCTCTCTCTCTCTCTCAAGTTTTCACGGGTATTTATATGTATGATATTCAGCTTTGTTCGGGTATTTTCCCACGTCATTATAGTTGTGCTTTTAAAGTTGTAGCAACATTTCGGCAGAATCAAAGAAGGCATACCTCTGAGACCCATAGTCAGCTCCAGAGGAGCACCAGTACAAAAACTAGCCAAATATCTAGCAAAGCAGCTACAG
>AZIM01004250.1:8740-22625 GCA_000516915.1 Ophiophagus hannah | reverse complement strand
AGCCTGCACCACCAAGGCTCTTCTCATTAGAGCCAATAATACAAGTGAAAAAATTCCAGACTCACCTTGTTGGCAGATAAAGTCCTGTACTAAAACTTCCAAATATCTGAACCTGGAAAAGAAAAATATCTACACTGAATTTAATTGTTAAAAAATTCTAAAATTAAAATATATGCGTGGTCAAAGTTAAAAGGGTATGTAGAGCACCAACTTAGGTAAGCTTACATCAGCTGTAGGCCAAAGATCTTTGATGACAGTTTCTATTCTTTTCACAACTTCTCGTCTCATAACTGCTTCTTCAGGACATGGGGACATAAAGTCATAAAAGTCAATTATTTCTTCATGGAGCCTATGGGAAGAATAAGAAAAATCAATAGCAGTAGAAAGAGAACCAAATGAACTAATCTACTGGTGACAGTGGATGCTAATCTGGATTTACAAGTAGAATATTTCAATTTCAGTTGCATAATTATTCTAGGATTCCATCTCCAAACATATATTTTTCTAGAAATTGAACAATAGGTTTATAAAGAAAAAGAATCAAATCTGTTTTTGTAGTAGACATATTAAATCAAAATCAAGCCTAAGGTTTCCATACTTTGCCTCACAGAAGTCATATTTCTCTTCACTCACCTCTAGCATATTTGAGATCACTTCACATATATATGCAAATAAGACAGAAAAGTATCTGTCCATGTTAATCAACTATCAATCTCTATCATCATAGTCATTATTATTATTACCGATACTAAATAATTATTTAGATTTATATCCCATCTTTTTCTTCAGGAGCATAACAGAGTTAACATACTGGTCTCCTTCCATTCTTTTCATTATAATAACCAAATATGAGATAGTTTGGGCTGAAAGAGAATGACTGGTAAAAAATCACCAAGTCAGCTCCAATAGTGAAGGACAGAACAGCATCTGTGTCTACCTAATGTTATATAGTGTAGAGCAGGGGTGCCAAACTGGATTTCTTTGAAGGCCAATCAGCATTGTAGTTCTCCTTCACAGGCTGGCCAGGGTGGGAGAGGGGAGACAGGATGGACGAAGTGGCCAAAATGGGGCACGGGGGGCACATGCGCACCTCCACACCCCATTTTTGGCTTCGACAACTCCTGCAGCACTTTGCTGGCCAAAACGGGGTGCGGGCGGTGGAGTACTGCAGGAGGCCATCCAGGCCCAAAATGGAGCATGGGGGAGCCACCTGCGGGGGTCCCCGTGCCCCGCTTTGGCTGCCGGAGGCACCGCAGGCTGTCCTTTGCTATTTCCAGGCTGGCCCCATGGGCCTTATTTAAACATTCCGGATTTGGCCTGCAGGCCTTGAGTTTATGATACCCCTGGTGTAGAAAATACTTTCATTTTCCTTGTATTTCCTGATAAATACACACAAAGTGAATGAATGCGACCTGCAAAATGTTAAAAAGTATGCAAGAGTAGTTAGACTTAGGAAGTACATTTCTGATCACAAGAAAATGGACACAAAATACCCTAAATTAATTCTATTTCATACAGCTAGGAGATGGGGCTTAAGACTTCTTCCTGTTCCATGGAGGAAATCCCATCCTTCAGTTAAATGTACTGATTTCAAATGATTAGTTTCAATTTTTCCTTTATCATGAAAAACAACAAGGATGATGGGAGGCAGTGGGGAGGCTAAAACTTATGAAGAACACTTGCAGAAATTGGGTACATCTAGTCTGGTGAAAAGAAGGACTAGGGGAGACATGANAGCAGTGTTCCAATATCTGAGGGGCTACCACAAAGCACTAGACAGCAAGGCAAGAAACAATCAATAGAGAGAAGCAACCTAGAACTAAGGAGAAATTTCCTAAGGGTGAGAACAATTAACCAGTGCAATGCCTTGCTTTCAGAAGTTGGGGGTGCCCCATCACTGAAGGTTTTTAAGAAGAGACTGGACAGCTACTTGTCAGAAATGGTATAGAGCAGTGATGGCTAACCTTTCCATCCTTGCATGCCAAAAGTGTGCGCACATGTGCGCGCACACGTGTGCCAGCACCCATAAGGCAATGCACGTGGGTCCCCCACACTCTCTGCACATGCGCGCACGACCCCCGCACTGTGCATCTCTGCACATGCATGCACGACCCCTGCGCCATGCATCTCTGTGCATGCGTGCATGACCCCCCACATGCGCTGCACCTCTGCACAAGTGCGTGACCCCCCCATGTGCACCATGCATCTCTGCTCATGAACATGCATCTCCTGCGCATGCCTCGCCTCCCGCACATGCGCAGCAGCTACCCGATGATCAGCAGGTGGGCAGTGCATGCGCATGCACAGTGGGGTGACGGCTCGCATGCCATAGATTCTCCATCATGGGTATAGGGTCTCCTGCCTTGAGCAGGGAATTGGATAGAAGATCTTCAATATCCCTTTGAACTCTGTATTTCTATGTTCTGTGTATTCTACTTGTAAATGATAAAATACATGGGAACAATATAAAACAATCAGCATAGTAAAGGCATTCATATATTGCTGCTTGGATAATCTCTTAATCTACTTCCCTCCTAAATAGCTGCATCTCTCTGTGAATAGCAAGGTACTTCACAGTAAGTTTAACTATTGTCCTTGTTCATCAAAAATTGAACAAACAGAAAAAGGGATACACTTAATAGACTAGTATTTCCAAGGTGGAATAGTTTATAACATTCTTTGTGATCAATCACTTAAAATCTGGATCTGAAATGAATCATCTATTTTAAAATTGTTTTTAAAAATAGATTACTCTGTCCCAACCTAATTTCTATTAATTGTTCTTTTGCATTAAGTCTGCTAACGTAATTGCTCTTTGGGAAGCTGTGGCACAGGAAGGGAGCAGTATCTTGTTAGCTGTAAACACCAGGACAGGACATTTTCTCACTCATTCTGTTAATTGTGGAGATGAAAGTTTAATCACTACTGATATCCTGTTTGCAAGAAAGATGTTAGTCTTTCATGTCCCCACAGTACATTGTTTCTTAGATCCTCAGAGCCTGAGCTCATCTCCCTGGAACCAAGAAGCTGGAAAACATAATCTCTTTGTGTTCAATGAAATTAAGAATTTTATTTGAGGTATGAAGCAGGGATAAAGACCAGAAGACTTGTCCTTGTGGAACCTCCCACCAACTGAAAGCATTCCATCTCTTATCTCTCCAAGGTGAGATTAGGGATACTAAAGAGCAGACTTAAGAAAGTTAGTGGGATTTTGTCTAATGGGTTTGAGGGGAAAATTAAAAATTTGAGTTCTGTGCTAATGATGAGTACAATGTAGTAAATGGTAGTCATTGAAGATGATTAAGGATGAGACACATTCATGCCTAAGCAATTCACATGAAGATTGTCTGAGGAAGGTGCTATCTGTTGGTACCAGACAACTAGATATAAAGCAAACTCAAGGCCCACAGGCCAGTTCCGGATCGGCCACAGAGTGCTTAGATCCAACCCGCGGGGCCGCCCTGAAAATAGCAAAGGAGTGGCCCGTGGTGCCTCTGCTAGCGAAAATGGAGCTCGGGGAGGCTGCACGCGGCCCACCCGGGCTCCATTTTCAGTCATGATGGCCTCCTNTCGGGGGGGCTGCACGCGGCCCGCCCGGGCTCCATTTTCAGTCATGATGGCCTCCTGCAACCCTCTGCAGTGAAAACTGAGCCAGGGGATACCCCATGCTCCATTTTCACTGGCAGAGGGTTGCAGGAGGCCATTGTGGCCGAAAACAGCCCAGTGTGCTGCACGTTCCCCCTGAGCTCCATTTTTGCTGAGAGGGCTGCTGGAGGCTGTGACATTGAGCTAGCCATGCCCAACTTGGCCACATACACCGGCCACCTGAGGTCAAACACAATCCTGATGTGGCCCTCAATGAAATCGAGTTTGACGCCCCTGATCTACAGGAACTGCCTGCATCTGCAGCCTGATTGTTGCTAGCTCTTTCAACCCTCTCTCTAGAAAGTGCAATAATTCAGGGATCTCTATTATCAATACCACAGATTTCTAACATTTGCATTATCATTCAAATATGCACCAGACCATCTAAAAGAATATGACCCTTCATTGGTCTCCACTGTTGAACTTGAAGGTTTCGGGCTTGCTTGTTAATTTTTAGCATATCTGTTGTTACTTTGAGTCTCACTGCAACACCAGAACTTGAAATAGGATGTCTGAACTTTTCAGGAATTACTGCAGTTTCCTGTCTGGTCTCCTTTAAAAGAAAAAAAACATGGCCTCCTGGTCTAGAATGAATTGATTAGAATTTCTAGTACCCAAGTCGCTTAATTTGAATGGCACTTTGGGAAATGCTGTATAAAGCATGACTTGTTCTGTCAACCATTAGGGCATTGATTCCCTCATTTTGTTGTCTTGAAATTAAGAAAAGAAGCATTTAACATGCCTATTGTCTACTGTCATGAACAAGTCAATATATCTCCATATTCTTGAAAAATTCTGTCACACACATTTTCATTTTCCTCCACTCTAGTTTGTTGATTATCATTGTTGACTCCTAATGGGATCATTATTCACTATGAGTCTTGGCCTACCTTGGAAGTTTGCCCCACTCTCCATCACCTAAGACTGGCATATTTAGTCATCTGAGTGGCATTCCCACTGCCAAACTGTCTACTCTCTAGCCGACTAATGCAGCAATTGGATTACCTTGCTTGGCAATGTTATATGCAACTGGGTTCAGTTGGTAATCTGATGCTGAAATGAGAGAGGGAATCACTACAGTCATCTTGCTCTGTAACCTTGCCAGCTTCAGATGTGCTAACGTTCTGCATACTAGCCTTTCTTTCCTGGCTTCAAAATGCATTCAACATATAAAGATGGATCTCTGTGTTCTTAAATGCAACGTAAGAACTTCCACTGCTTTGATGAATATATTGGGGGGATTGTGCCAGCTTGAAAATGAGCACAGGTAATCTTCAACTTACAACCATTCATTTAATGACCAAATTTACAACAGCACTGAAAAAAGTAACTTACAATCATTCCTCATTCTTACGATTGTCATAGCATTCCCAATCATGTGATCAAACCTTGGCACTTGGCAACCAGCCAGAGGTGGGCTGCTGCCAGTTCGGACTGGTTCGCCTGTACTGGTAGTGCCAACCACCAGCTGGGCCCACCCACCTGCCCCAGTGCTATCCCATCCTATATATCTCACTCTCTGGCTCGCTCACCCTGCCCACGTAGCCCAGCTGATTTCTGTGCCTCACCCGCTCTACTCACCATGGCTGCCCGAGAAGCTGTGCTGGAAGCTGCGCATATGAGATCTCTGTGGGTTTAAAGCCGCGTGCAAGCGCAGAAGGCGCATGCACGCTCACATTTTCGGTTCTGCACTAGGTGAACCGGTTGTTAAATTATGTGAAGCCCAGCATATATTTATGACAGCTGCAATGTCCAGGTGATACAATTGTTATTTGAGACCTTCCCAGATGGGGAAAGTCTGACAAGCAAAAGTCAATGATGGAAACCAGACCACATGGTTCACTCAACAACTGCATAAATTTGTTTAATAACCATGGCAAAAAAGGCTGTAAAATTAGGAGTAACTCACTTAACTGCTTTGCTTAGCAATGGAAATTCTGGTCTCAACTGTGGTCATAAATTGAGAAATATCTGTAATCTGAACTGAAACAGAGCACTCTTGTATGAAACCTATGAAATCACTAGTGGGAGATTCTGACTGAGAACTTTATATAAGCCTCTAACAAAAGTACGAATCTAGGAAGTAGGATGGCTTCCACTTTTTATTTCAGCATGTTCATCCTAAAGTGTCATTGCCTAATAAGATTATTCTAAGATAATCTTAATAAGTTAAGGATAAGCTTTTCCAATATCTATTGTTCTTAGTAGTGTGTGTGTGGGGGGGGGGGCGAGAAACCATGATGAAGACATCTGAAGTATGCAATTTGTCATGAGATGTTCTTGGAGACTTTTATTTTTCACACTTCTTAACTGCCGATCTTTCTCAGATCACTCACCTTTGGCTTTGATAAGTGTGACATTCATTTGTATGAATTCTACTGCATATTCTGCCTGAGTACCAGCACTCATCTGGTCTGACAGTAGGCCAAAATTTCTACAGTTGAGTGATCCCTTAGGAGTAATAATATCATCCTGAAGAGTATTTTCCTTGGTCTTTGCCATTTTTAGCAAATAGTGCTTTGTTGAGTCTGGAAGCTGAAGTATGCATTTCCTTGTCCGCTTGCTATCCAAAGAAAGTAGAAGGTTTGATCTTTAATATGAAAACATGATGCAGGACTTCTATCTGCTTTCCTCCTCAGAGCTATAGATAAGATTTCTTCCTATATGACTGCCTCTTTGAGTAGCTTCTTCCTTATGTTAGCTTTCAATTGGTTTTCTACCGAGCTTACTGTGTGATCACTTCTAATGCTAATGGTAGGCCATCCAAAAAGAGATCTGTTCTGAATTTTGCTGTGGAATCTTTGGTGCTCTCTGAGCTATCTGCTTGCAAAAATTTCATTACCCCAACTAGACAAGTAAATCACATCATCTGTGTGAGTGTAAATTTTGCTCCCTGTTCATAGGACAAAACTCACACTCATTTGCACTAATGATGACTACTATTTGTATGCAAGCAATGTGTTCTCTTCTAACGAGTGTTACTTTTCTTGTTCATTTATTGATGTCCTTTCTACCAGGTCTTCTGGGAGATCACATACACATATCTTCAGATTCTGATGATAATTGAAATTGCTACTTTTTCTCCAAGAGGATTCCTAGTGGAATTTCTACTTACTGGGGACTATAAGCACTTCTCTTTCAGAACCACTTATTGTGAAAATCAGTACTGCCTTCAGGATTTTGATGCTAAAACTTCAGGTGACCATTCTATAGTCATCTGAAGTTTTTGCTATTAATGAAGCTTTTAGCTTGGCTGATTCTACTTACTCCCCCTTCGTTACTCTCTGTTGCCCTTTAGGAACCTTCCGAGACACAAGCTATTGTTTTGCCCTTGCTTGAAGCTTAGTACATGATTTATTACATATCACTGGAGAAAAATAAATAACGTCAAACAGTTTCTAATGTGGAGATGCAGGAAAAAACTGTACCCTGAACCTAGGAATAGGTCTCAGGAATAAGTAATCTCCTACACTTCTCAGGCTTCTGAGGCTGCAATTTGAACATGAAATTATAGTCTTCACCTTCCTCCACTCACCTATCTCACTATGAATAAGGTGATGAGGATGAATGGGACTTACTAAGCTTCTGGAAATGTAAATAGATGGCTCTTTATGAACAAAAGGAAGTGTTTTGCCATCATTGCTTAGAGCAACTTCATATTCTTGGAAAATAGTAAAAGACCTTAAGCTTGCACAAGTAGCTAGCGCCTAACCAACATATCCCTTTCTAGTCCCTAAGCATTTTATGCTGAATACAAAAACTAATTTGGGCCTTCCCTTGTCTCTTAAGCCTTGCATAGTAGCTAGGACCCAAATGAAGCTTATTCCCACTAAATTCCAAAGTCCATACAGGTAGATCTTATGACCAAAATTGAGTCCAAAATTTCTGCTGCTAAGCGAGACAGTTGTTAAATGAATTTTGCTCTGTTTTACAACTTTTCTTGCCACAATTGTTAATGAATTATTGCAGTTATTAAGTTAGTAATGCAACTGTTAAGTAAATCTGGTTTCTCCATTGACTTTACTTGTCAAAAGGTCGCAAAAGGTGATTACATGATCCTGGGACACTGTAATCGTAATAAATATGAGTCAACTGCCAAATGTCTGAATTTTGACCACATCACCATAGGAATATTGCAACAGTTTTATGAAAAACTGTCCTAAGTCACTTTTTTCAGTGCCATTGTAACTTTGAAGAGTCACTAGATGAACTGTTGTAAGTCTAGGACCTGTACTGGCACCATTAAGCTTCTCTTAGATCCATTTACCCATTTATGTATCATTACATCAAGCATGATGGGAGAAGGCTTCCACCATGAAACAGCAAGATAGTAGCCCTGCTTTTCTAGCTAGATGGAGATTAATGATTTTGAGAAGTCCATCTTCAGCAACCAAGAAAATTCTCACTCAATGTTCTAATCAACTTCTTCCTGAATACTGTCCTATTCCTCATACCCAGTTTTTATGCATATAAAAAAGCCACAAGATAAAATGTAATATCCATCAAGTAAAGCATTTATGAAAAAAAAGTGATGTTTGTAACTTTTATATTAACCCCCCCACAAAAAAGGCCGGAATGTAGAGACTAAAATATACAAACTGAATAGAATATAAACACAATGCTAAATTATGATAAGCAAATAAATAGCTTGATAGAAGTGGCATTAAGTTTTATTTATTATTTGTAAAATTTATTAGCCACCCATCTTATCACAATCTTACAGGCACTACTGCACTTTTTTCAACTAAATATATCAGTATGATTCACCAAGAATATAGTGTGGAAAGGTAGTACTATGTTAAACTAACAATATATTTTACTTGTAAATTTGACTGTTAATACTCAGCAATGATTTGCATTGGAAATCAATAAGAATCTAGGCCTTAGATAAAATATGAGACAGCTACTTCAGGAAATTAAATATAAACTTGGGATATCATATTCAGATTTGGATTATATGTCCAAAGAGGAATCATAGAATGTTTTAATTTGCTTTATGCATTTATTTTCAAGTGCATCAATTTGCATGAGCATGAGGAATGTTACCAACACATTTATTTACTACTGTTATGAATGCAGTGACATATACTTGCAAAAATGTTATTACACCCCTACTTTGTGCATAAGGGATCATACATGTACTTATGTCAGTGTTCCAAGTAATGGACCCATAGAAAACAGAACGCTGAGGTCATCTTTTGAGGCTTCAGGGTTGCCAACTCAAGCACATATTTAATTTAAACTACTACTTAAACTCATCACATTTGTTTACCATAGCCACTGATTTATCATCTTCTTAGGATGTTGTTTTAGGGGATAATGGCTGTACATATTCAGAACATTCTTAGGAAAGTATTGTCTAGGTTCAAAACTAATTACAGCCCTGAATTAGTTTTAACTGGTCTGATAGATGGCTGTTGAACTCTGAATAGTTTACAGTGTTGTTTAATGAAAACATTTTATTGCTTGTTTATATTAAATAGTTTTTAACACTGACAGGGCAAGACACTAGAATATAAACTGACAGCAAACCCCATTCCTTACTAGCACTGATGATGTTACTTGGTTTGGTCGATGAAACATCTGCTAGAAAACAAGCAAGCTCAGAGAACGCCAATGACCCTTCAATTGTTTTTAAGGAACACTGTTTACTGTGTATTGTTAATGTTCTCTTGGCTGTTTCAAGAGAGAGAATAATATAAAAGTTGACATAAGCTTCAGAGATGTTCTTGATACAGGTGCTTTGATTATGGAATTCCTTTCCTATCCTAGTTATATTAGATGCTCAGAAGACTAAAACTCTGGTCCAGATGACCAACCCAGATTGGATCCTTCAACATTATCCTGGGACACGTACATTTGCCTTCGTTTGAAATAAATAACTTTGAAAGTGTCAAATAATACCGAACCATTAAAAATCAATGTGACCCATCATTACAGTGAAGCCAAGAAGGAAAGGGCTATTTATAAACTTTGCAAGCACAATCATGCTAACAATGCCATAAGAATCAAGAAATACTGGATAACAAAAAGAAACATTCCTGAAACTATATAATAAAAGCAATATACAGAAAGTTAATTCCAGAAAGTTAAATGAGCAATTTGTTAAGGTTAACATTTTCTCAGGTAGTCTTCTACTATTTTATTGTATTTGTTGTCTGTTATCTGGCTTGTTTGTTTTTTCAGGATAGTTTTCCAATATTATTGCATTTTTATTTTATTGCTTTATTACAATATATTATCTCTTAAAAATTAAAATATTTAATACTATTAAATACAAGAAGCCCACAAAAATTTCTACAAAAGCGTTTTCTTCCTTGCATATATATGGTAGAAGAGACACCAAAGATCTAGATTCTAGTAAAATAAAGAGCACTCAGTTCAACTGAAACAAAAAGGGGAAGAGATAAGCATATGAAAATATCACCATTCTTATTTTATATTTCAAACTTGCTTGCAGAAAAGTCACAAGCATTCAAGGTCTGGTGGTCTCCGTCTGTACAGAATGTGACAAAACTTTTTTGGGGGGAAAGAATGGATATTACTTGAAACAGAATTAAATAATATAAGTGACTTTACAAATAATGACAGTATAACTGGTAGTATTCTTATTACTTATAATAAGAGAACTAAATTATGTTAAAATGGATGACGAAATCATGGCAAATTGTTTTAAGCATATTAAAATTAATCAAGAGAGAAACATGCTGTTACGTTGAAATTAATAAGTATAAGAAAATAATTTATTATGAATTTGTTCAAAATATTATTTAACGCAGTATCCTTATAAAATGTTATACATAGTTGTTCATTAACAATTATTCAAAGTTATGATAGCACTGAATGAGGAGACCTGTATCTGGTCCTTGAACTTGAGGCTATTGCAGCTTCCCCAGAGTCACATGACCACAATTTGGGTGCTTGGCAACTGGCTAACGATTGTGATGGTCGCAATGTCCCATAGTCACATGACTGCCATCTATGACTTTCATTGCCAGCTTCTGACAAGCAATATCAATGGGGAAGCCATTAGGAGGACTTGTAAAATCATGCTTAATTATAATGCAGAATGTGCCTAACAATTGCAACTGCCAGAACTGTTATCATAAGTGGAAAAGTCATGTGATGTTGCACTTTACAACCAAATCACTTAGCAATGGAGTTTCTGGTTCCAATTACCATTGTTAACTAAAGGCTAACTGTACTCTTTCCTCTAGGGCTGATCTAAACTAAATGTGCATACTTACCATCTCCCAACAACTCTGGACAGCTCACAAGAAAAAGTATCAAAACCAAGAAAAAATACAGCAAGGAACAAAATAAAAGATGGCAAGGAGGATAAAAAAAACCCATACAGAATGAAAAAGAATCAAACCAACATAGTCGAAGGGGAATCCAATCATCCTTGCCAAAAGTCTGTGAAACATTAGCAGGTTGGTGTTGGAATAAAACAGTCTAGACATAAAGCAAGTCTCCTGGTTATGAGTGCCTCATGGTTCCATTTTCTCCCATTTTTATTTAAAATTTACACAAACCTATGGGGGAAGTAATTCATTATTATGGGAGTGCAGTCTCATCATTATGTTGATACTCAATTGTGTAACTCTGTTCTTAGCTGACCAAGTGTTTGTCAAGGTTTTGACCCAATGCCTGGATGTTATAGATGACTGAATGAAGAACAGGCTTCAGCTCAAACCTAGTAAAGGACCATGTGATTGGAGCTCCTAATTCTAGTGGAGATACTTCCATATTGGGGAATCGTAAGTGGGGATTTATACTTCCCCACTTAAAACTTCATAATTTGGGGGCTCTTTTGAATTCATACTGGTAGTTCTTGCTTGAGCGGATGACAGCTCTGGCCCAGAGGGCTTTCATACAACTTTTGTGTTTTGTGTACCAATTGTACTTTCCTGATTTGGCAAGTTCTGTTTATAGTCAGTTATGCTTTATTTCTGCCAAATTAGACAGTACAATTCACTGAACATGGAGCTACCTTTGTAAACTATCCAGGAGCTATAATTATTCCACAATAAAGCAGCACAGGTACTCATGGACACACCTCAGTACAACTACTTCATGAAATGCTCTAACTCCCGCTAAGCTTGAGTCCAATGAAAATTATCGGTAATCACACATAATGCCCCATGTAACAGGTGACAGGGTTACCTGCAGGACCATCTTTCTCAGATTGTCTTCTATTGTACCACATGTTCTCACAGGAAGAGCTCACTTCAGGTTCCTTCACTGAAACAATGGCACCTGATAGCACATAGAGATGTGCCTTTTTCAGTACAGCACCTATCCTCCTCCTTCCTCCAGCATATATTTAGTCCCAATCTTGTTGGCTTTGGGAAAGTTATTAAAAACTTGTTTTCCTGTATATTGGGGGCAGGGTAACAGAAGATCCCACTTACAGCTGGAATTTTAATTGGGCCTCAATTTTTCTTTCTTTCCTGAATTAAAACATTTTAAATTGATGCATGTCACACAGAATCCAAGCTGTGCTATCATATGAATTTATTAAATAACCAATAAATATGAATTGTTGGGGTTATACTTACAGACCTTGCATGTTGTTTATATTTTGTTTTTATTAATAGCAATAGTAATAGACGCCCTTGGATGCATTCTGAAATCAACTGGAGCTCCACTTGAACATGATCGACATTGACAAAAACACCATCAGTCAATTGCAAAGGCAGCCTTATCTGGAATAGTGTACATCCTGGATAATACCTTTTACACCATCAAACAGTAACATCTGCATATCCCAGGTTCTTGGGAAGGACTCAAATATCAAATCTAGTCTAACTATCCAGTTGACATTGTGACCAATCATGATAACTTAAACTTTTATGTCACCCAAGTATAATAGAAGTTTGCTTTGGATCACACTCCTATGAAGGCATTGCATATTTTACTTTTACACATACCAAACTTTCTAATACAAATTAGAATTTTCAAAAGCCCATATGGCTAGTTAGGTATTCAAAAAGTGTCTCAGGAATTACACTTAAAATACACTTACACTTTTAATGACACTTAAAACTACACATAAAACATTATTCCTGACTATACGTTTCAGGGAAAGCAAGGTATAACACCTCATTTATTTTTTACTTAAAAAGCCACCACTAACGTTAACTATTTTAGACATCGTATTAAGTACAGGTGGTCCTTAGTTTAGGATCAAAGTTGTGATGGACTCTTCCAATTCCAAAGTTCCAATGGCCACTCTCTTTCCCACAGTCACGATGGCCACAGTTCAGGTGCTCATCAACCAGTTTGCATTTTCAGCATCTTAGTGTCACGCAATTACAGTTCACATTTTTGCCAAAAATTGAAGTTCACATCCAATTTTTGGCCAAAATGTAAGGTAGCAAAAAAAAAAAAAAAAAGGGTTCCCTTAACAACTGCTGCCCCCCCAAAAATAAAGGTCAGTCACGATGCCCTGAATCGCAATCATCACAAGTTATGACAGCAACTGGCAGGCTCCATTACAGTTGCAAGTCAAAGACTACCTGTATGCTTATAAAAATTTCATATGCACCTTGAATTGAGAAGTATAGCGGACTCAGCCAACCTCTTCCAGTCTCATCAACTATTCAAATTATCTCTCCAAAAGTATCTCCCCAACTCTTATTTAGAACTAACATTTCCTCACAGGACAAACAGCAGCATTTAAATACTATCTATAGAACAACCCAGAGACACAAACTGGCTTGCTTTCCATCACAACCCCAATGCAAACTGAGCCTTCTTGCCTAGGATTTCGCCGAAGGAAAGTCCATCCCCCTATTTCCTTGACCCCATCCGACTGTTCGCCTCAGTTCGGAAAATCACGGTATAGGGCAACTGAAATGGGCTTAACGACAACGTAGAGACAACTGTGCGCGATACTCACCCTTGTATACCTGAGCTGTACTGCCTACTTTTCCAAGGCGTGCCTAGAGCGAGGGCGCAGCCGGCCTGGGCTGGAGAGCAGGGGCCGCTTTCGCCGGCTGGGCCGGNGGGGCCGCTTTCGCCGGCTGGGCCGGTCCCTCTGCGGACGGTGCCGACACCGCCGCCCGAGAGCAGATAGTTCATCCCATACGTGCTGGCCTTATTCTCTCGTTTCCTGCGCCCCGGGTGGTACTGGTGGTGGTGGTGGAGGTGGTGGTGGTGGTGGTAATAATGGGGATGGGGAGAGGAGGGGGCGGTAACGGCCACGCCGGAGGCCCGCGAGGCCTGCCCTCCTCCT
>AZIM01004249.1:36916-48628 GCA_000516915.1 Ophiophagus hannah | reverse complement strand
CTTCCTTCCTTCCTTCCTTCCTGTGCAGTAGTTAGAAAGCAGTATTGCAGGCTAACTCTGCCCACAAGTCAGGAGTTTGATCCTGACCAAGGTTGACTCAGCCTTCCATCCTTCCAAGGTGGGTAAAACGAGGATCCAGATTGTTGCGGGGGCAAGAGGCTGACTCTGTAAACCGCTTAGAGAGAGCTGGAAAGTACTGGGAAGCGGTATATAAGTCTAAGTGCTTTTGCTATTGTTTCACGTGTTATGGGAACTCAGGTGTTGTCTCCTGAGTTCCAAACATTTTTTTTCCTTCCAATGGCAGGTTATGGGAAAGCAGCCTGTCTGGCTCCCATCGACCTGCCTTTGGCTTAGATGTGGGGAACCAGGCAGATGTAGGTGGTTTGTAAGGAACAGCAAAAGCAATCCAAGCTCTGGATAATCCAGGAATAACACTTCAAAGATAACGATAAATTAATAGAAGAAGAGGGTGGGCTTTACCCAAGAGTGACCATTTGGTAGTCGCCTGCAGCCTTATAACTCCAGCTCAGGAGAAACAATGGCTTCCTATCTCTCGGCACCCCAGAGGCTGCTGGGAGATGTAGTTCAGCAACCACTTCCAAGCCCCTGAAACCAAGGCCTCCGTAGCCCCGTTCCTAACTGCCTCCTTTCCCCCCGCCCCCCCTTCTTTTTTTTATCTCCTTTCCTCCCCAGATGTTCAATTGCATCACGGAGTTGGTTCTCCGGGCCAAGAAAGACAACCTCGCCAAGCAGCAGCAGCAGCAACAGAACGACGTGGTGAAACTCACAAAGAACAGTAAACGGAAGAAGCGTTGCTGTTAATGGCCTTCCTCCTCCTCCTCCTCCTCCTCNTGGCGCACGCGGTGCCCCGGGACTCTTCCCCCCCTCCCGTTCTCCCTCCCCGCGTGCCGTTATTTAAAGGAGCTCCCTCCGTCTTCTCGATTGGGAGGCGCCTTACCTTGACCGTGCCAAGAACAGGATGGGATGGACGAAGGTCCCGCCCAGCTCCGCCCATCCTCAAGTTTATTTTTATTTTTTTCTTTCCCGCCCCCTCTTTGAAGAGCATCTCGTAGACAAGGGAGACTTGGCCTACCGAGGGGACTTCAGCATTTGTACATAATGTATATGGGCTTTGAACCAGCTGCACCTCCTTGCCGTCGCTTCGGGCTTCTGCCTTCTCTGACTCCACCAATCATGAATTGTTCAGAACTCTCCTTTTTTTTTTTGTTTTTTGTTGGTTGGTTTGTGTTTGTTTACTTGCTCTTTCCCCCCCTCCCCTTTCTCCAGAAACACGGTCCAAGAATAACCTTAAAACCGGCGGCTCTCGTTGGCCGTTATTCATCAGCCTTCATTAGCCTTTTAAGCGAGGAGTGGATCCTTGGTGATCATTTTTGAAATTCTTCCCCCCCCCCCCCCCTCCCCAACCCCCGGNNNGTTGTTCTTTTTTAAATTCTTCCCCCCCCCCCCCCGCCGCCTCCCAAACTCTGGAATCATTGGATGTTCCCGGCATTGTTTTGTGTTCTCTTGCCCTTCAGTTCCCTCCTTTCGAGAGAAGGATAAAGACCCCGCTTTTATAACGTTCAAATCTCCGTGGCAGAGAAAAATTAGGAATTAAAACTTGTATTTGCCCTCCTGGTAGCATTCCTGTCCTTGTAAGACTTCAAGAACAAAAAATCATCTCCTCCTTTTTTCTTTTTTTTTAAAAAATAAGCGTGTATCATTCTGTACAGGTATGAAGTGTGAACAGAGAAATGTGCTTCTGATGGGATCAATTCTTCGTGGTTCTCTTCTTCCTTTGGCCCTCCCCTTATTTTTATTTTTTTGTTCAAAAGCTGGAGAATTTGGGAAGGGAGGGCTGGATGTTTTTCGCCTGTTCTCTATTCGAACCAAACCTGCCTCTCGATTCCGTTTCTAGCTGCCGAAGAGCAAATTGTTCTTCCCATTAGGTTAAAACAAGATTAATATGAGCTTCACCCAGCAAATAATCACCAGCTTTTGATTTGATGCCCCACGGAGCATATCAAGAGGGGGCAAAAAAGCCACCCAATCCTCAAATCACGTCCCACCCTCGGTTGTCCTGGATCTGACAGTGTTAAGAGATGACCGTTCGGTGTCAATCCTTGGACTTCCAAATCTTGCCGGAAGGGCTCAGCAGCAACCCTGTATTTATTGTCCAGCTGCTCTTTTAGGAAAGGAAGCAGCTGCAGCCACCCCGCTCAAAGCAAAGAAGAGACCAGGAGTTTCCCCTTCGCTGAAGGGAGTCGTCTTCCACTTCAGCCAGCCGTGTTTCACCGTGGACTTGTAAGATATTTCCGACCTCCTCGGAGACAGCTTGGGCCCTGAGCAATTCTTGATTTTAGAAGGACCGGCAGCCACCATGGAAGCCCATAAAGAGGAACGAGAACAGGGGTTTGGACGTCGGCTGGGGAGGGGAGGGCAGCCAGAAACACCGGGGAATTCTCGCTGGCGGGCATTTTCTCAAAAATGCAGTGGTCTCTAGTGAACAGGCAGGGCGTGGAGGGCTATTTGCCCAGCCTGGGAATCCCCAAGTGGGGGTGGGGGGGCTTCCCAAGACAACATCTCCTCCAGGCCTGTCTGCCAGGAGGGTGGGCTGCTTACGCCATGCGTTGTGAGTGCGGTGAATGGTGCAACAGGGTTTGGGAGAGGGAAGGGGAAGGGGCTGCACCTTAGCAGTGCTAATGTGGAAAGTGAAATGTCTAACTGGTTTGCTTTAGATGATTTCTGTATATGGGGACTTTCTAATTAACACTTTTTAAATAATTAAGAAGAAGGAAAAAAAATAAACCAACTAAAAATAAAGGTGCCAAGCTGCCACATTTTTGCTCCTGGGCTCCGGTGTTTGCTTCTCCATCGAAACTGCTGGCAGGGCGCACCCCCTCCCCGCCCTCAAATCTTGGGAGCCGACACTTGGAAAGTAGTGGAGACTCCCTTCTGAAAGGGGTTTGTTTGCCCACGGTGGTTTCTTGCACAAAAGGGGAGCCGGGGGGGGTGGCGGGTGTCGAATTTCCAAGCTTCGTTGGCCAAGTCCGTCTTTTTGTCTTTTGGGGTGGACGTAAACGGAGGGGGGTAGTCGTACGTGACACATTGCATTTGCCTGTCTGTGGTTGTGAGTTTTCCCCCGTGCTAAGTTGATGTGGCCACAAGTAGCAATTGGGATCCTCAGGGGTAGCAGGGAACACAGATTTTTCTTTTTCTTTCTTTTCTTACGGTAACAATTCCAAGAGAGAGTTTTGAACTGTTTAAATAAATAAATTAAAAACAAACACCTTGAAACCAAAAAGTACCTTTTTTTTGTGCGTGTGTCGTGTGTGTATATGTGCGTGCACAGAATGGGACAACTTGCCACAACCCAAGTCACCACAGGATGATTTAATAATTCGGTTTAATTATTTAAAATACATAAAACATTCTTTTAATTTTTGTCACTCCCATTTTATTCTGGCCCTCCTACATCTTTCTTTAATGATTCTGTTCCACCAAATCTTTGATATTAGTATAATTCTTGTCCCACAGTGAGTTGGTCGTGGTGAGTTGGCCACGGCAAATTGTCACAGACCTATGTGCGCGCGTGTGACATCAGATTTTTTGCTACATTACTTTAAATGACCATTTCTCAAACTCAGCTGCTTTTAAAGATGCAGGGACTTCAACTCTCAAAATTTCCCCAGCCAGCACACTCCAGTCACTCAATACATTTTATCCAGGGATTGTGCAAATGCAACCGTTGTGATCATTGTAACCGCCATAAAAATATAAATTTTCTAAATAAATAAATACAAATAAGTAAATTTTAAAAAAAAACATGCCAGTTGCCAAGAACCTGAGTTTTGATCCTATGGCCGTATTACATTTTTCAACTTTTCCATTTTCCAAACATTCGGGATGCTGAAAAGTTGTGACCTGCCTTGGGGATTGTAAAGATATTTTGGTTACTTTAATATAATTAAATGTGCTTGTTAAGTAACTCTGTAAATATAACTTTTTAACATTTTGTTTGTTTAATTTTGGGGGTGGCTGCAGTGGTCATAAGTGCAAGAACCGGTCGTAACTCAATTTTTCATTGCCATTGTAATGAAACTTCAAACACTTGCTGAACAAACGGTTGCTCATCACGGACTATCAGTATAACCCACCGTTTAGCTTCGGGGGTTCTGTTGGCAAGACCCTTTTAATTTCTTGGAGAAGGCTGGCTGAATTGATGTCACCTGTTTTCAATGCTTCGGTCCAGAACTGGTCCACTACGTTCCCACCATCCTTTTGCAGGTTGCCATCTCTGTTGTGGCCTGTTGGCTGCCGGCCTCTCCCACAGCCAAATCAGGAGGAGGAGGAGGAGGTCTGGGAGTCAGGGCCAGCATCAAGGCAACCTGAGAGCTCTAAGGGGGAAGAAGAGGGAATGGAGCTGGCACACAGAGAGACAGAGGCAAAGTGTGGGCCGTCCGTCAGCCCTCAGATGTAGAGTCAACAGCCCNAGGTGGCTGATGAGGAAGAGGAGGAACAGCAGGGTCCAATGCCTGACGCACAGATGCACAGAAGACAGAGGAGAGGAGAGCAGTGGAAATCTATGGGCCGGTCCTTGGGGTGGAAGAGCCAGGTCTGGAGGAGGCTGATGAGGAAGAGGAGGAACAGCTCGGTCCCTTGCCTGACTCTGGATGCACAGAAGGCAGAGGAGAGGAGAGCAGTGGAAATCTATGAGCCGGTCCTTGGGACAGAAGAGCCACCGCTGCTAGTGAAGCCCCACCCTATCTCTGGGGATAAAAAGCAGGGGGCGGAGATGAATAGGTGTGGCAAACAACTATTCATCTTCCGGATGGACGGACTTGTTAGCCTGCGATGAGAGAGAAACTTTTTGCTGGGGCTCCTAATAAAGGAATAATTTTATTTAAATACAGAGGGTGTGTTGTGTTTGGGGAGCCGGGTCAGAACGCTCGGCCACTTCAGTAGCCCAGTCGGACGGTGATTCAAACATGATGAAGACGTCCTTAACAAGTATGACTGAACCTCAGTCTTTTCTATCTATGAAAGGGGTCCCCAGCCCCCACCATCTAGGGAGTGGCACTGGGCCACGCAAAGAAGCGAAGCCTCACCCGTGGGATACAGGCAGCACACGAAACCACGCCGCCGCCTCTGGTCCACGCGGAAAAAAACCTCCATGGAGCCGTTCCTTGGGGGGGGCGCTGTACTACCAAGTCCACGTCCAGATTGATTTCCCTCCCCCCCCCCCAAAGAACCAGGAGACGGGTGCTTTTTCTACTAAAATATGCCTTTATAGAATATCTTATAAAAACCGTACAGTTATATACAGGACTGCTACGTACAAAAATTACGATATGGTTTTGGTATGTACACAGACCTATATAAATACATTCTGTCTGCCCGCTCCAGCGATGTGCTTGTTTCACCCCTCCTTCCCCCTCCACCCACACGCCGCCACCACCACCCAGTAACCCCACCCCGGTCCCCAGTGACCAGCCACAACCAGTTCTCCAGTGTCTCTGGCAGAGGAGAAGGCGCCAGTCAGGCCACAAACCAAAAAGCCAACGCGGCCTCTTGCCAGCAGCAAAAGCCGCCTTCGGTTCCCAGCCCTCTCCCCTGGCAGTGTCCTCTGGACCTCTTGGACTACATGTCCCATCATTCCCAAACATTCCAACAACGTCCATGCAGGCAGGGCAAAAAGGGGGGGGGTGAGGGAGGGAAATGTAGTCCCCTATATCTCCCGAGGGGCAGAGTTTTAAGGGCTGGCTGATAAACCTGGTTCCGATTACAGAAGAGGATATAAGCTGCCTATCAGGGCAAATCGGATTTCCTCCGTATCCGGGAGGAAAAAATTAAACCCTCCCTCCCTTTCCAAAATAAGAGTGTTTGTGTGCAGGGATTTTCCTTCTTTTTCAGGATGAGATTTCTCACCCATCTCGCCTCTCTGCCTTCATGAGAGTCTCTGGATCTGGGTTGGGTTTTTTTTTTCCCCCTGTTTATTCTGTTTTTCTCTCCTTTCGCCCTCCGTGGCGAAGGGAGTTGGCTTGCGGGCTTAACTCCCCACCTAACCGCGATCGCTGTCCGCACAACCTTGCCTTCAAGTTATTTCTTTACGGAGAGCCCGCGACTCCCGCCCCCTGCACCCAAATTTTCCGTGGCTAAGCAAGACCGCCGCTAAGCGAGCTTCGCTCCACCGTACGAGTGTTCGCCACCGTTGTTAAGCAGATCCATCCGGCGGCTAAGTGACCCGTTCGGTCGTGAAGCGAACCTGGCTTTTCCCCCCTTGCCTTTGCTTGTCCGAAGGTCCGCAAAACGGGGTTCACTTGCAATTGTCGTGAATGCCTGCCGGTTGCCAAGTGCCTGAATTTTGAACACCTGACACTAGGGGTATTGGAACGGTTGTAAGTCTGAGAAGTGGGCCTAAGTCCCTTGTTTCAGTGCCGTTGTAACTCCGAATGGTCACTATGCAAATGGCTGTAAGTGGAGGAATCCCTGCGCTTGGTTGCTTTCTTCAATTTCAATTTCAATTTCCCCTTTTTAAAGAGGGTTACAGATTAACAGAGTTGGGAGGGGACCTTGTAGGTCATCTAGCCCAACCCCCGGCCCAAGCAGGAGACCCTACGCCGTTTCTGATAGACGGCAGTCCAGTCTCTTCTTGAAAGCTTCCGGTGATGGAGCTCCCACAACTTCTGAAAGCTAGCTGTCCCATTGAATGATAGAATAACAGAGTTGGAAGGGACCTGTAGGTCATCTAGTCCAACACCCCTGCCCAAGCAGGAGGGGAGCAAGAGCTCAGCTATGGGGAGAGGAAGATCCGCCACCTCTCCTGCAATCCTGGGAAACCTGCATGAACTTTTTGGCCGAGAAGCAGAAGACGTGAGGAAGGAAGGTAGCTAGTTAGGTTGTAAGAACAACCAATAGCACCAATGTTGTGCGTTCTCAAGGGCAACGGCTCGAGGGTTGAACCAACCCAACTAGCATTGCCTAACCTCTTTTTTCCTAGCCAGCGGGGTGGAAGATCGGTCTTACCCAGGTTTCTCAACCGTTCTTCCTAAATCAGTGGTCAATCTCCTTCCCTAGAACCTAGAATTAAGAAGACATCCTGGAACCAAGGATAAATTTCCTGACGGCGAGAACAATTAACCAGTGGAACAACTTGCCTCCAGGAGTTGTGGGTGCTCCAACACTGGAAGTTTTTAAGAAGAGATTTGACTGAAAGGGGGTGGGATTTCCTGCCTGAGTGGGGGGGGGAGGGTGGACTAGAAGACTTCCAAGGTCCCTTCCAACTCTGTTCTATTCCACAACCACCTCCTGCTAGTTTTGCCACCTACTTCCATCTCCTGGCTCGCCTCCCCACCTTATGGGAAAGGCAGCAAATGGACAACCAGTAAACCCCAAATTCCCATTTTTCCCCCCAATGATTGCTTTCCTTACACTATTCCCACCTCCAAAGAGCCAACTTTGCTGGAAGAGGGCTATCAGTAGTATTGGAAGAGTCTGAAGCCCCTTCCCCAAACCATCCAATGCAGGATAAGCTCACAGCCTCCTTCGCTGATATCCAGACCATTATTTTCTTTCTTTTTTAAAAAAAAACCCTCCTCCTGAATTTTCCTAGTGCAATCTCTGTACTACTGCATCTACTCGAAAGCATTTCTCGTCGAGACCATGTGTATCCTATGTGTATCCCAAACCCAAGCCAATCGTACTGTAGTTCAGCGTGTGGCGTCAACCCGTAAACTTGGATTAAGGAATAAAGCCATGTTCCATTAATCTCAGGTCAGGAAGCTTGTCTGAATATGGCCATCATCTTAGGTGGCTTACTACATGGATGAGTTATGTTTTATTGGCTGTATATGTTGGGACTCTATTGCGTACACCTGTCCAACAGCGCCAAGACCATTCTTGGCAGAAGATGATGGGCAGCTCAGGAAGCACCAAATTAGATCCAGGCCAGTCTTAACCAACCCATGTTGGCTGGGGGATGATGGAAGTCATCATCCTCCGAATTCAGGGGGAGTAACACTTTGGAAAGACCCTGTAAAAGTTGCCAAAGACAAATACACAATCTAGCTTGTAATACAAATCAGTGCCCAAAGGACAATTTGAGGTGCTCAATTGAGCAGCAACAAATGGACTTGAATTATCTCCCCAAAATTGTGGGGAATAATTTAACTCAAGTTATCTCCCAAATTTTGCCTGATTTGGCACCTTCTCCCAATGTGTTTTAATTTCCAGAATTTATCTTTCTTCAATTTCCAGAATCTCTTACTGGCTACCACCTTTGCATAATACTTAGAAACTCTGGGCCTTGAAATTGTAGAACTACCTAGCATTTCTTAATCTTGGCAGCTTGAATATTGGTCTCCAGTCCTGGGTGATTCTGGGAGTTGAAGTTCACCCATCTTCAAGCCACCCAAGGTTGAGAAACGGGGTTCCAGAAAATTATCCGGTTGCGAAACCCCCAGATCGAAACCTTGATCATATCATCTGGTTTTTTTTTTTATTCCTGATCCTACTTTTTCCACCCCCCAGAAATAAGTATGGTAGCTTTTGGTCTTTTTTTCAGGCATTGTCAAAGGTGCCAGTTGGCAAATTGTTGCAATGCCTCCCAACACAAACCATTGCAGATGTTATTGTGCTAACCCAACCTGGTTTCCCCAGGGCCTTCTTTTAAATATCGTTGGCTTAATTAACCCTAACGATAACCATGAAAACCATATCCTTCTCCATGTGAGAGAGAAGGACATGGTCACGATTTAGTGCAAATGCTATGAATTGAGCCTTTCATAGATGGCTTGGAGATGCTTTCCAACATCTAACATTCTCAGCTGGCTTAGGCACCTTCCTTGACCCTGGTTGAGACTTCTAGTCCTAATACCCATGGAAAACTTTCCTCCAGTCTAGACCAGGGGTCTTCAACCTTGACACTTTAAGCCTGGAGGACTTCAAGCCCAAGAATTCTGGGAGTTGAAGTCCCCCAGGCTTAAAGTTGCCAAGCTTAGAGAGACCCCTGGTCTAGAGAACTTAGATGTCTCAAACTACCAGTCATTGGAACAACTTCATTCTATCTGACCAGCTACTGTTGTTGTTTTCTTCTTCTTTTTCTTCTTCTTCTGGAACTTTAAATTAAGAAGCTGTTAAGAAGCTGTCTCCATGATGCTAATTTTAAAAGATCTGCAGAGTTGCATTTCTGACTGCTATAACCTGACCACTCAAAAGGACATCGTAGCGGTGATCTTGACTCTGTTGGAGCTATTGTTCTCAGAGCTGATGTGTTAAGAGTGAGGGCCTGGAGCCAAGTTCTAGTCTCGCCATTATTTGGTCACAGAAGCTCCCTGGGAGACATTGGACCATTCCTTCTCAACCCCAAAACCAGAATGGTGTAGACATGAAGAACCTGAGGTCCAGTCCAACCTCAACCATGGAAGCTCCCTGCGTGATTTTGGGCCAGTCAAGTTGTTCCCAGCCCAAATACCCCATAAGTGCATACCCCCAAAAATATATGGAATATTAATACTGGATTTTGAGACAGGAAGACTGGATTTCTATCTACCCACAACCTCTTTCTTAAGCTGGTGTTTTCCAGATGGGTTGAGCCAGGCTCCCTTCATTGTCAACCTGCACAGGACAGGGGGCCAAGATCTCTGGAAGACACCAGGTTGAGAATGGTGGTTCTAGAACCAAGAGGTTCTTCTCACTGAGACCATCAGCCAGGGTTGTATCCCAATTGTTGCAAGGATGAGCAATCTCTGATCAAATGGGCTATTTTACCCCGCCCCCAAATATCCCCTTTCTTATTTTTTTCTGGGTCTTCTCTGAAGAGGTAGAACTCAGGTAGTCTGATGGCTCATGATGAAGGAAGCATGAGAGGCAAGATTGAGGGAGAAAACCTGGAGTCTTTTGAAGGTTTATCCTGGAGGCAGTAGGATCCTTCTCTCTCTAGAGAGAAGATCCCTCTGTCCTTTGTCCTCTATCCTACTTTCAAGCTGACTTCCTCTGAGGATCAGGAGACAGTTAAGGATGGAAATGAGTGTTATGGATTTGGATAAGGAAGAAGTATCCTTTCCAGATTTTGCATAATGCTTAGCTGGTGGTCTCCAAAAGATCTGCAGATCTGCTTCTGGACCATAACATTATGGATTGGGACTTGGGACATCTGCTCTCTTGAATGAAGGAAAAGTGGTTTTCCCTAAATGCTTTCCCATCGGAACCAGGGGTGGGATTCAGCCGGTTCGCACCGGTTCATACGAACCGGGTGCTAATTTTATGTCTGGTTTGCCAAACTGGTAGTTGCAAGGACTGGCTGGCTCTGCCCACCCCGCCCCTCCCCGGAGTCTCCACGTGGCCCATTTTGGATGCAGGTAAGTACAGGGTTCACACAGAGGCTCAGGGAGGGCAAAAAATGGGCCTCCTGTAAGTCCAGAAACGGGCCTATTAAGGGCCTCTGGAGCTGGGGGAGGCCATTTTTGCCCTCCCAGANAGCCTCCGGAGCCTGGGGAAGGCGAAAAACGGGCCTTCTGGTAGTCTACACACCCCCATGGCCACGCCCACCCAGCAACCGGGTAGAGAACCGGTTGCTGAATTTTTTGAATCCCACCCCAATCAGAACTGCCGTGTTTCTGAAGGAAGGCAAGGAAATGAGAGCCATGTCCCTAACCCTACGCTCTTCAGACAACCCTCTCCCTTGAATTTTGACTTCTCCGTGTACCCTAAGGCCGTACAGGCTAGCTACAAACTAGGTTTCCTTTGCTCTTGGGGGCTGCACAGACATTAAACCTGGTCCAGATTTCAGAAGGAGTTGGGCCTCCCCACTCACAAGTTCTGGTTGTCCCCAGGTTCATGAGGTCTTAGGCAAGCATCCCCCGTGTCTGCTCTTGGAAGATCTTGATAACTGAGGATGTGCTAAAATGTCCTCTCAGTTGATGTTCTGTCCCCACAAATCCCTTCTAGAGATGTTTTGGGAGGTCCTCAAATATTGTTATCTCCACCTCGTGACGAAGCAACCCAGAATAACAGCAAGCTGATAAGAAGTCTTATTCTGCTTGTTTTTTACACTGGCCCAATTGTTCTCTGTCTTTCTACACCTGAATTTCTCTCTGCCAGAAACCAGCAATCTTGAAACCCCGGGTCCAATACAGGTAGTCCTCGATTTACAACCGCAGCAGAGTGCAACATGTCCATGGCACAATGGTTGTTAAGGAGCTTTGCCTCTGGTTACAACCTTTCTCACCACCATTGTTAAGGGAAACATTGGGTCATTAAGCGAATCTGACTCCCCCCCCCAATTGACTATGGGGAATCACATGACAGCGCAGCCGTCGTTAAGTACGATGCCAGTGGCCAAGCAGCCAACTTTGGATCACGTGACCCTGGGAAATGCCGCCACGGTCACGAATGTGAAAAGCGGTCGTGGAGTCCTATTTGTTTGGCACCATCGTAACTTCGAACGGCCCTTAAACAGATGGATGTAACTCGAGGGCTACCTATAGAAGGAAACCCAGATTGGGGTCTAACCCAAGTGGGCAGTTAAGAGGCCAAGGAAGCCCTTCCCTGTCGCACTGTTAATGCAAAGAGAGGGACAAAATAGAGCCTGTAAACCTGAATCTGACCTCACAGATCGCATATTTGTGTGAGATGTGGGATTCAGCCAGTTTGGACCGGTTCTATAGAACCCGTAGTGTGTGTATGTTTTGAGTAGTTCGAAGAACCGGCAAATGC
>AZIM01004248.1:24196-35741 GCA_000516915.1 Ophiophagus hannah | reverse complement strand
CGCTCCGTGGGGAGGTTTCGCCACCCGCCACCCAGGGGAAGAACCCCTGAACCCTCGCAGGGCCCCCCGAGGGGATGCCGGAAGCCGGACTGGATGGGGCAGCGGCCCTTGGACGGTGGGAGGCTCTGGGCCCTCTAAAAGCCCGTTTCTCTCGTCTTCCGGGGCCACTTGTGGTTGGGGGGGGTCCGGCAGCTTCTCCCTAACCTCCCCCCCCCATTAGACGGATCGCCCGAGAGCAGCTGGGTCCCAAATGGCTCTGCGGGAGGGTCGCACGGATGGCTTCCAAAAGGGCATTGCGACACACACACACACACACACACGTACGTACGTACGTCCCCCCGGTTCCCGCGCAGGGGTGTTCACGAGCCCTTGGATGCAACCTCTTCAAGGCCTGGTGGGAGAGGGGTCAAGACCCCAGTTGACGCCTCGGGAGCCCACTTGCTTAGAAACCCGTGCCAGATAAAGACAGTTATGATGCCATTCCAGACTTTTTCTAGCTAAGTCAACAAAGGCGAATGATTCTCTCTGCAACATTCTCTACTAAGAACTCACCCTGGTACTCCATGGATTGTCTGGCCATCGTTCCCTAGATGGTCCGGATCGTAAAAAGTGAATCTTGAGGAACTGTAAAGGGTTCCCTGCATTTTCAGTTTTAGCACCTCTGGATGGGCCTCTGTACAACCTGGCTGGTGGAAATGGCCAGGCAGGGAACTGGGAGCTGGATTCAAGCTGTGGTCAATCTATTTGAAGGAAGGTGAGGCCCCAGAAGTCCTGGAAGAGGGGCAGTTCCTTCCACTCCTCAAGGAGCTAAATCTGAATCCAGCAGTTATGAATTACTTTAATTATATCCCAAAAAGTCCCCTTCTTGGGGAAGGTTAAGAAAGATGTGGGACTGCAGTTGCAAAAGGCTCCAGAGACAGTTTGGTTTCATACCTGACCATGGGATAGAAACAGCATTGGTCCCTCTGATGGTTGACCTGCGGAAGGACTCAGATGAAGGGAGACCCTCCCAATGGGTTGTGATGCTGCCAGTCACAGCATCCGCCTGAAACACATCTGAGGACTGAGAGTTTCTCTGGTAGGTCCACTCCTACCTGATGGTTTCTGTTGGGAGCAGCAGAGGAAAGAGTCCAGATTCTTGCCAGATTCTCTGTTATGGAGTGTCCCAAAGCTTCATCCTTAACTCTATCGTGTTTAACTGTTACTTTAAACTCTCAGGAGAGGTCATATGTTAGTTTGGGGTGAGTTATTATCTGATATATTCTAAAAATGCCCAGCACTCTAGTACAGCGCCACCCATTAATGGGAAAAGGAACTCGGAGCTCAAAATGCCCAGCTACAGTTAAAGACAAAATGTTAGATACTGCAGAAGCTAGACAAAGTGGTTACTCGCTTGAAACAGATCCAGGTTACCTTGCAGGAGTGTGTATATTTCCTGTTAGGTCAAGAAAGTAAAAGTGCAGAATGGATGGTGGTTGTCTTTTTTCTTTTTTCAATGGGTTAAATCAGTAGGAAATAGCTGAACATCTGGATGATATCCCTTATATAATTGCTGCATAAAGCATCCGACCACTAGCAGAGAATGATTGTTGCCCCTAACTTGAAGGAGGAGAGTCTTCAGAACTGTTGCACCCAAATTCTGATTAGTATGCTACTTAAATAGAGTCCGTCTAAATAGGTGGTAAGAGCTCATCATTAGCTGCTGGTCAGAGTGGAGGAGGTCTCCACTCTGGGGTGTTTCAAAGCTGTTTTGATTAAAGACGGAGGAGAAAGTGGAAGGAACCTTGTGGGAGATACTGGTTAGCTCCATATGCCCATTGATGCTTTCTGTGGGTCCCAGCTGGGAGGAAGTTCTACAGGCATAAGCCTCTAAAGAGATTGGGAGGCAGAGACCCAGGGAATGGCTTTAATGGCTTTATCAATTGAAATATCAAGCAGATTATTCTGAACTTACCACTATTGGTCCTGTTTCCCTGCCGCTCAGTGAAACTGAGCCTCCCAGCCCCCTCTGCATAGGTCTCCTTTGTTCAAGCAGGCTTTCATGAGCATCTCTCCCATTTCAGGGCACCGAAACCGTCAAGGTGGAAAATGGGCAGAGCACGTCAGCCAAGCTGGGGCTCCCTCCTCTTACCCCGGAGCAGCAGGAGGCTCTTCAGAAGGTGAGCAGCTTGGCCAAAGTCATCATCCAGCCTAGGCATAGACGGAGAGAGAGGCATGGGCAATGCTGTTTCCCCTTCCGGTCAGGAATGTACTGTTGCCCTCCACAGGAGTGGGCTGTAACCAGATTTGGGGATTTCACCCAGCTATTCAATGAGGTGCTAACAGATGCAGAACGAAGGAATGGGCATTAACATGGCTTAGCCCAAATCTGTAACTGCACGGAAGCTGGTCTTTTAGGGCAAGCGTGCATCGCTTTGTGCTAATGGCTGTTGACTTAAATTCTGCCTGCTTGTGTATGTATTCCCCACCCACCCCACTCCTATCGTAGGACTAAAATCCAAAACAGAACTCGGGATGGACACCCCAAGTCCCTCAAAGTAGCTGGGGCCAAGCCCTCCCTGGAATAAAACAGCTTTAGCAATTCTTAGAAAATTGAACGGGTGGAGGGCTGTCCGGGATGAGGACCGCCATAGGAAAACCTGCCCCAAGTACTTTAGCCTCTTGTCCAATAGGGCTGGGCAGGCAGAGGATGCTGGACTCACAGCAGAGAACCGGTAAAAGTGTTCCATGTGTGCGACGGTTGTAAATTCCCTGTTGGAATCAACAGGAAGTGTATTGAAAATGAAACGGCCCCATAGGAAGGACCGGGTGCTTGGATCGTGATCACTCCTGCTCGAGAAAACAGTGACACAGCTGAGGAAGGGGCATGAAAAATAACCAACCTTATCAGGGGGCAATTCCCTCTAGGAAAAGTGAGAGGGTGGGTCCTTCGTAAGCTCAGAGGAGAGGCACGTGTGACATTGGGGATGTGGGGGGGGGGCTTCTCCCTCTCCCAATGGCAGAACTGGGGTCGATGCATGGTAACCCGAGGTGAAGAGACACTGCTGCTTTACCAGCTGGCGGGCACTGTTGCAAGAGGAGGGGGCCGATGGCCCTCCTGTTGGTGCTGCTGGGCTTACTCGGGGCATTGAGTTGGTCTCCGGGGGGGGGTGTACAGGTTGGGCCAGAGCTTCGGCTTCNNNCAGCCAGCCAGTGCTGGGGGGAAGGCCAGTGCTGTCCCAGAGTCTTGCTTCCAGGTTTGTTGTAGAGATTCCCTCAGCTCCTGCTGGGCGAAGGGGTCCTTCCAGAGAAAGTGGTCCCTGCACAGGGATTGTTCCTTCAGGAGGACCAGCTGTGTGAGGCTCATCCCCTTTTACTATGGAAGTGTTAGGAAACTGGCTTTATTTATATTCTAAAACACTTAGAGAAGCAGCCTGTCTTATACTGAGCTTTGAGCGGCTCCCTTACCAGCAGTGGCACCAATGAGAAAAACAAGATAGTACATGTCTAAGTATACAGTTCTAAAACTCTCATTCCCATAAAACTGAGAGAAACGGTGGACCTCAAATGACTAACTTACAGAATGGGTCCAAAATCTGGGACCCATAACTCCCATGGAACTGAAATCTGGCAAATTTTATAAAACATTTTATGATGTAAAATTATCGTAAGGCGTTTTATGTTGTAATAGAAAACGTTCCACCTGGCCACATAGGGGAGCTGGTGGGGCTGATGGAGGGAAGAGGGTGGGTGGGTGTGAGGAGGAAGGCGGAGTCTGTCTTAGGTGCTCCGGCCAGAGGTTTGCCAGCTGCTGGTCTCTGCGACTTTGGTTTCTCCCCCCTCTTTCCTGCCAGGCCAAAAAATACGCGATGGAGCAGAGCATCAAAAGCGTCTTGGTGAAGCAGACGATTGCCCACCAGCAGCAGCAGCTCACCAACCTCCAGGTGAGGCCCTGCTGGGACGCCCTTGCTTTTGACATGCCCTCCCCTCCCTCCTCCCCTCCCCCTTCCCCAGGGCAGCCCCTTACACACTTAGAGCCACTGCCAGTCCCCAGATCTGCCTGGAGTGCTGCCTTTGGCCTGCTATGACCTTCCAGGCCTAGACACAGCCACCTTGGAGGGAAGCTTAGCTGCCTGGAGAGAAAGAGAGAATGAGAGAGGGAGAGAGAAAGAGAGAGAGAGAGAATGAGAGAATGAGAGTGAGAGAGAGAANAGAGAATGAGAGAGAGAGAGAATGAGAGAATGAGAGAGAGAATGAGAGAGGGGGGGAGCTGGTGTGGAACGCAGCAATCGGCCTCACTCAGGCAGGGAGGGGCAGGGAGTGTCTGTGTCTTGCAGGGGAGGGGGGCTGCCAGCTGCTGTCCGAGCCCCTCTTCCCAAGGAGTTAGAGGGGGGGAAGACCAAAGCCCTTGGGGCAGCTTTGGCTGCTGTGGGTGTGGGGGGCTGTCCCTATAGCTAGGGGTCTGCTGAGGGCTGGAGACTGTCCTGGACCTCCCTGCCTTGGCTGCCCAGGGTCGGCTGGGGGTGTTCAGCGAGGAGGAGGCAGAGGCAGGCAGGCAGGCGAGGCCTCTTTCTCCCGCTTGAGTTTTGACAAACCCCTCGGTGGTGTGCTCAGCTCCCACAGACTGAACTCTGTCTTTACTGTCTTTCAGATGGCAGCAGTGACAATGGGCTTTGGAGATCCTCTCTCACCTTTACAATCGGTCAATAGACACATTCACTTCTTCTGGGCACTGGGTCTTAGTCAGGGCCTAGCCTGGGGGAGGACGTAGCTGTGACCTCCCTCTCCCGCCACCCCCCTGCTCTGNCCTGCTCTGGATATAACCCACCCCACCCCCAACCAGCCAAGGCCAAGTGTAAGCTCCCAGTGGAAGACCTTGGGCTGGGGGCAGCTGGGATCCCTGGAGGCATGGGGCAGGGAGAGAGAGAAAGAGAGAGAGAGAGAGAGAGAGAGAGAAAGCATTAGTCTCAAGCAGCGGGAGAAGTGCCTTTCTAGGGATGCTGAGGTCCTGGCCTCAAAGTAACTGCCAAGGTAACTCGCCAGGGCGCCNCGGGGGCTGGGGCTCGGCTGGTTCTCCTAGACGAGTGGAAGGGTGCTAGGAAGAGGGGCTGCTGGCTGGTACTGGGGCAGAAAGATGGTGGCCACGGGGCCTGCCTGCCAGGGCACTGGTCCCTCGCTTTTGGAGCCTTGGCCTGGGCCAGCGTACGAAGGAGGCCAAAGCAGCAGGAGCAGGCCCAGCCCTCTCCCGGGGAGAGAGGTGCCCCCGCCCTTCTGCCTGAATGCTAGCAGGGCGGCGCACCCAGGCAGGAGCCAGAGGGCCCCCTTCCCGCNAGCTAGCAGGGCGGCGCACCCAGGCAGGAGCCAGAGGTCCCCCTTAATGTGGTGGATCTTGCACAGGGCCCCAGCTCCTCCTCCTGTGGCCTGGGCTGATCCTCTTGGAGCTGTTGAAGAGCCCGGCTCATTGGAGCAGCCTCTGGGGTTAGGCCGCCCAGATCCTTGGACGGGCTTAGCTTAGTTTCTGTGGGGCAGGTGGAAGAGAGGCACGACTAGGTGCCCACCTCAGTACAGCCACTCAGCCTGGATCTGGTTCTGGGATGCTAGATGGATGGCTGGCTGGCTTGCCGGTGTCAGGGCTGGGGGGGGGAGAAGGTAGCCCCGCTAGCCAGGCAGCCCCCATGGGCTTCGTTGTAGATGCCCATTTCCCCTCTCCCTAACTCTTTGCTCTGCTGGCTCCTGAACGCTGGGAGTGCGTGCCCTTCGTTGAGTTTGTCCAGTGGCACTGGCTGTCCCCATGTGCAGCAGAGAGCCTCTTCCTACACAGGGCCCCTCCTCCTTCTTGGGGAGCAGCAAGACCTCCCCCCCCCACCTCCCCCAGAATTGTCTGGAAGGGAGGCTGAGCTTGGAGGCCTTGCCTGGCATCCACCCAATGCAGTTCTCTCCAGGGTTGGGGAGGGACTGAGTGGCAGGCGTGCCCCAGAGAGGGAGCAGGGAGAGCGGAGGTTTCCTAGTCTTGTGGGCCTCCTTGTAGTGGGGAGGGACTGTTGCAAAGCCCCCACGGCGCTTTTGCCTCTGATGGAGNGCGCTTTTGCCTCTGATGGACAGCCAGCCAGCCAGTATCCCCAGCTGGGTGGGCGTTTGCCTCTAAGGAGTAGCCTTGTATTTTTTTCCAGCTCCAGAGAGAAGCGCTCCAGCTGCTTGTCCTAAGCCTGGCTGTGCTGCCAGGCAGGGGAGCTGCTGCCCGGCCACTGAACCAGAGCGGTGCATCTGGATTGTAGGCTGGCTAGACTTTTGGCAGAGGAACTAGGTCACCGCGCACCTTCTGCTACTGTACCTCCTAGGGACAGTGTCAGACGGTCCCTTGCACCAGCTGGCCCGGCCCTGGGAGGCGGCTGTTGGCATCGTGGCTGCTGTTTGCTCCCCAAGGCGCCTGCCGAGAAGAAGAGGCAGCGTCCTGGGGTGGGAGATGTCTCAGGGGAAGACAGAGACGAGGTGCCCGGTCTGGATCTCCTGCTGCCTGGGGGCAGAATCGTGGGGAAGGGCCCTTTGGGGCGGCAGAGGGCTGATCCCTCTGCCCGNGGGCGGCAGAGGGCTGATCCCTCTGCCCGAGGGAGAGGGCGGGCTGGGCTAGTTCCTCCTCGGGGAGACTCCCCCTGGCCACCCTGGAGCCTCCTGGGGAGGGGTGGGGCAGGAGAGAGTGCCTGGGCTTCCCTCCTGCTCTGACCAGCCAGACCTTCTCTCCGATACAGATGGCAGCGCAGCGGCAGCGGGCCCTGGCCATCATGTGCCGGGTCTATGTGGGCTCCATTTACTATGAGCTGGGAGAGGACACCATCCGGCAGGCCTTTGCCCCCTTTGGGCCCATCAAGAGCATCGACATGTCCTGGGATTCCGTGACCATGAAGCACAAAGTGAGTGGGGCCTCTGGCTGGGGGAGGGGGGGCCGGGGGGCTTCCNCCTCTGGCTGGGGGAGGGGGGGCAGGGGGGTTTCCTGGTGGTGGTGGTGGGAGGAGCAAAGCCTGAGCTTCACGCCTCCTTTCCTCCTCGGCCAGGGCTTTGCCTTTGTGGAGTACGAGGTCCCTGAAGCTGCTCAGCTGGCCCTGGAGCAGATGAACTCCGTGATGCTTGGAGGGCGGAACATCAAGGTACGTGGAGGGAGACCTGTGGCCACACACGCCTGTCTTTGCGCCCTCTACAAGGGGAGAGCCGTGCCNCCACACACGCCTGTCTTTGCGCCCTCTAAAAGGGGAGAGCCGTGCCACCTGCCTGCCCACCTGCCCCAGCTCCTGCCATCTCTCCAGCAGGGCTAAGGTTTCAGCAAGGGCTTATTTAGAAGCAGGCCAAGTGCTTTGCCCAATGCCATCCATGGCCCCCTGAACTGCCAGTGGGGGACCCCTAGTCTGCCTGCCTGCCTGGCGCTTGCAGCTTGCTTCGTGGCAAGGAACCCTGAGGAGGGCTTCCAAAGGCAGCCTAACAAAACTTCCTTGCTGCATTCCCATAACACCGTGCATTCCCATGGTGCCCAGTGGGAACAACGAAGCAGAACTGAATGCAGTGACTGGCTTAATACAAGAGTGGGCCAGATTCCCCACCTCCCTCGTCTGTTGTCACGCCAGGGTTCATGAGATGGGAGGGGCCGGGCCACAACTGAGGGGGTCCAGTTCCCCTCGCTGGCTGCTGACACACTCATCCCAACCTACCCCACAGGGTTGCCGTGGGAAGAGTAAAATTGGTGGCAAGAAGAAAGACAGGATAGGTAGCCTAATGAATAAGTCTGGATGTGGGAACATGTTAACCCACAGTTTGCTGAATCGCGGTTTATAGAATGTTGGTTGCGCTGGTAGAAACAGGCTAGCCTCCTTCCCCCTTTAGCTGAGCATGTTGACTAGGCCAAGTGCCCCCTTGGCAGGCGGTTGAGAAGCTGGTGCTCTGGGGGGCCCGGCAGCGCCCAGGGGCCCTCACGGGTCGCCTTCCTGCAGGTGGGGAGGCCCAGCAACATTGGCCAAGCGCAGCACATCATCGACCAGCTGGCAGAAGAGGCTCGAGCCTTTAACCGCATTTACGTGGCCTCAGTGCACCAGGACCTCTCTGACGACGACATCAAGAGTGTCTTTGAGGCCTTTGGGAAGATCAAGTCCTGCACGCTGGCCCGGGACCCCACCACGGGGAAGCACAAGGGCTACGGCTTCATCGGTGAGCCCTGGGGCTGGCTGCCCTGCTGCTGAGGGCCCAGAGCCAGCGGCCAGTGCTCCATGTCGCTCTTTCTGCCTGCTCAGAATACGAGAAGGCCCAGTCCTCGCAGGACGCTGTCTCCTCCATGAACCTCTTCGACTTGGGGGGCCAGTATCTCCGTGTGGGCAAAGCGGTCACTCCGCCCATGCCTCTGCTGACCCCGGCCACCCCGGGAGGCCTGCCCCCTGCAGCGGCCGTAGCCGCAGCCGCTGCCACGGCGAAAATCACCGCTCAGGTAAGCAGCAAGGGCTTAGGGAAGGAAGGAGCTTGAGCCAAGGGGAGGAGGGGGCGGCCCTTGCCCTAGCTGGATTGGCCTTCCTGCTCTGAGGGCAGCCCGCATTCCTTTTCCTCCGGCAGGCTTCTGCCACCTGCAGCAGGGAAGAGGGAGGGGAGGGCGGTCCTAGGGGCTCAATTTGTGTAGCTGCTCTGCAGGCTTCTGTCCAGGGAAACCCGCCCCTCCCTGTGCTGCCATGGCTCGGTTTAGCCCGGCAGATGTCTCTGGGGCTGGGCAAGACCATCAGGCAAGGAGGAAAGGCTAACCTTGGCCTGAGGTGCCCCTCCCACCTTAATGGGCCCACAGAAGGTGATTGCCGTTTACCTCCAAAAGATGTGCCCCTGCCAGGACATCTCCCCCCCACACACACACTCTCGGGGAGCTCCTAGCTGTGGGCTTCCTCACTTGGACCCCGTGGCTGTAGAGGCTGTAGCAGAGCTGACTTTTCTCTTGTAGGAAGCTGTGGCAGGAGTGGCGGGTGCTGCCGTCCTTAGCACATTAGCCACCCCTGGACTGGTGACCCCAGCCCTGACCCTAGCACAGCCCCTGGGGGCCTTACCGCAGGCTGTGATGGCAGCTCAAGCTCCAGGCGTCATCACAGGTGAGTGGCTTGGCAGCTGAAATGCCCACCTCTTGCTGCCTGGCCTGGGACAAGGGAGGGAGCTGCCCTGTGTGGGGGTCTCTGCCTTTGGTCCAGCCATCGGGTGTGAGGGTGTCTTCTTGTGCTTGTGAAGCAAAGCGAAAGGAGAAGGCCGTTGCATCCTCCTTGAAGAAAGAGTGGTCTGGCCTTGAGGAGTTTTCATAGGAACGAAAGGACTGCCAGTTGGTGCCACCCAGGCCGGGTGGGTTGTTGGCATGGTGCTTTACACTCCAGGGAAGCAGGATGAGCTCTTCTCTTCCCCCGCCCCTCTTTCTCGGCGAGGCGGTAGAGCTCTGTAGCCCTGCCCTATGGAGCATGCTGGATTGGCGAGAGTTTTAGTTTTGGCAGTGAGGAGATCCTCGTGGCGTTTATGGAAAAGCCTGGAGGTGGGAGCGCTGGGGAGGAGGAGGGGGGGAGGCTTTGGGCCAGTTGGTCCTCTTAGCCAGGAGGACCCTCTGCGTGGGAACCTCCTTTTGGGGCTCCTGTCTGGCCAGGTGTGAAAGAGGGTCCTGGCTTGGGGGTCGTCACTTGGGGGAACCGTAAAACTTCTTGTGCTCCTCTCTCCTGGCTTTTGATTTGCATCTTCTGTATCCAGTGGGCTCTTGGCTCAAGAGCATCGGAGGAGGGTCTCTCTCAAAAGCCTTTGACAAATTCTCTAGCTAATATTTTCTTTAGCAATTTAAATAATTCTAGCTTTACAAACCTTTCTCACGAAGAAGCAATTGGCCCCAATAGTGGTGGTTGAGTGCTGGTGTGTAGAGACCGGTCTCTTCCTGGGCTGCTTCTGCCTCTTCCCCTCTGTGGCTCTGCTTGGGCTAGCCCCATAGGTGTCCTCCTGAGTTTGGATGGTTGTTCCCTCCCACCCCCAGCGATCACGTGGTCGCCCTTTGGGTGCTGCATGTATGGCTATTTGCAGTGTCCTGTGGTCACAACAACTGCATTTTATGAGAGTTTTGCCCACTTCTGGTTTTCAGCAAAACCGCATTGCAATGAACAATAGATTTAATAACAGCTGCAAAAAGTGACTTATCCGTTTTATGACTGATGACTAACAGGCAAGCTCCCTTACGGTTGCGACTCGAGGACTGCTTTTCTTCCTCCTCTGTTTCTCTTCTGTGGAGTGGAAGGATGGGTGAGGGGTCTTGAGCTTCTTTCTGAGATTTTCGCTCCTTGATGATACAACTGTCCTGCGTTGCTAAGGTGCTTGTGAGTTGAGAGATTGCCCGTTTCTCTAAATCCGAGTTGATCTCATGTATTGACCATCCTTGCTTGAGATGCATTGGATATTCTGTTTAGCTTTGGGTCTGGAGCACGAGGGCATATGGGTGACTAGTTCTTTTCACGTACTTCAAAATGTGTTTTTCCTCCAGGTGTCACACCAGCTCGCCCACCTATTCCTGTCACTATTCCCCAGGTGGGTGTGGTGAACCCCATCTTGGCCAGTCCCCCAACGCTAGGCCTGCTAGAAGCCAAGAAGGAGAAGGAGGAGGAGGAAGTTTTCCAAGAATCTGAAAGGCCAGAAATGCTCAGTGAACAGGAGCACATGAGCATCTCTGGCAGCAGTGCCCGCCACATGGTGATGCAGAAGCTTCTCCGGAAACAAGAGGTGAGTTCTTCAGCGGTGCTGTTGGAAGGGCTGCCTAGGGTTAGCCTCCAAACTGAGCCTGCTTGTGGAAGGATGGTGGGTGGCCTCCGATCTGTGAAGCGGGGGGGCGAAATGAGGGAACGCCTTGAGTCCTGCAAGGTGACGTTTCCCTGCTTTTTTCTTCACCCAGTCAACAGTCATGGTTTTGCGGAACATGGTGGACCCCAAGGACATTGATGATGACTTGGAAGGAGAAGTAACAGAGGAGTGTGGCAAATTTGGGGCTGTCAACAGAGTCATCATCTATCAAGAGAAGCAGGGCGAGGAAGACGACGCAGAGATCATTGTCAAGATCTTTGTGGAATTCTCCATGGCCTCAGAGACTCACAAAGCCATCCAGGCACTGAATGGGCGCTGGTTTGCGGGCAGGAAGGTTGTGGCTGAAGTGTATGACCAGGAGAGATTTGATAATAGTGACCTCTCCACATGAACTCTTTCACAAAGACTTTCATTTTCCCCAATGTTTTCTGGAATATTTTTGGACCAGCATTATCCTGTGTTGTATACATAGTTGTTGGTAAAGATGCCAGGAAGAAAATCCTTCTGTTGTCCGTTGTCCGTGGTATGTGGGGGAGCATTACCTCCACAGTGGCAAAACGTGAATGCAGATTGGGGCAGGTAGCCATTCCCAGGCAATTTATTATTAGGCACCAGATCCAGAACAGTTGCTGCAATTTCACTTGGCCTCTCTTGTTAATTCCAACTAATTGAAAAACACCAGTTTTAACAAGAAAACCAGTAAGTCCCAAAAGTGCTTTTTTTTTCAAGAGGCAACTGG
>AZIM01004246.1:0-13538 GCA_000516915.1 Ophiophagus hannah | reverse complement strand
AGAGATTGGACAAACATTTGTCTGAAATGTATAGGGTTTCTGGCCTGAGCAGGGGTTGGTCTAGAAGATTTCCAACGTATCTTGCAAGTCTGCTATCTATTATTGGAGTTACTAACCAAAACTCCAGTTTCTTTCCTCCACTGCCATTGATTTTAGTTTTGTTGGCAGATGAGCATAAATTCTGTTTTACAATATAGATACAAAAATCAATAAAAAAGGGAGCTGACTTAGTGAAGACTGGGGAGAAACTTATTGTGAACCATGAAATATTAACAATAAAAACCTGGCTTATTTGAACTTATTCACAATCAATTGTGTATCGCCTGAGCCAGTTTTGTCTACTGGTTAAGGCACCAGGCTTGAAAGTGGAAGATCATGAATTCAAGTCATATCTTAGCATGAAAAATGGTTGAGCTTAAGCCAGTCACTGTCTCTCATCCCAACACGCCTGACAGGGTTGTTATGGCAAAACTAAAAACAGGAAAGTGTGTTGAATAAATTTGCTGCTTTGAGTTATTTGTAAAAAAAACAATAAACATGGGTCACAAATAAATAAATAAAAATAAGATGTATATAATAGCAACACAATCAAGTCTTAGCTAGATGAGAGCAAACTGAAGTTTGATTATCTGTTGTGTCAATCTCTAGCAAACAAAAATGATCAAATAAAGTCTCCTTAAAGACTAGTTTGTATAATAGGAATCAACACCCATTACCTACTATTTTTTCTCCTGTTAATGACAAACAGTGTCAGATCCCTGTTCGGGATACTGCCATTCATCTGGGGGGAAGGGGGGAATGTAGTATTTAGATGTACTTTCTTCCTTGCTTTCTTACTGCTTCCTTCCTTGCTTGTAACTTTTCATTTTATAATTTATCCTGGCGTCTGAGCACCCTGAGATTTTCTCACCTTGTGAGGAATGTGAAGGGAGGGGAAGGCCATGTGGATTGTTTCATTCTGAAAGGCGGCAGAAGATGACCCTGAGAATGCTCCCTTATCAGGATCCCAGGACAGGCATTACAATAACATCTCAACACCTGTGGATTGGTTGAATCCATGTCAGACTGAAGGGAGGGGTCTCTAATCCCTATTATTCTAACTATATTGCCTGAGGGAGCTCAGAGTCTGCTTTTCTTTGGTCCTGCTTTTACTCCTACTCAATAAAAGGTTGCTTTTGAAATGCCAAAGTTTCAAGAGTCTTTACTTTCTTGAGTGAGGAGGAGAGGCCAGACCTTACAAACAGCCTTCTTTCTGATCAAATCATAGTGCTAGAGGCATTCCGATGGATCCCTTTATCCATCCTTTCATTTTTCTCACATTGCCCTACATGCTACTAGTTTTAATAAAACTGTACAATCCGAGCCTAATTTGCTCCAAGGCCCCATCAACTGTAGTGTTTCATTTTCATGCTCAGTGCAATGACTACTTACTCAAAAGGGTCACTGGGATCAGTCCTTTGGAGCTCCGGTGGAATTGGTATTCTTTTGTAATACATTTCCCAATCAAAGGCTCCACGCATGGCATCCCCTGCTTGTGCCTCATACCCAAAGTGATTGTGGTCAATGACATCGATCATGGGACATACAATAGTTTTATGGTTCACTGCAATCTGGTCTGAAATATGAAAACAGAAAATACAAAAACAGCAAGACAGTCAAGCCATTTATCACCTTACCTCCCCCGCCCCACAAAAAGGCCTTGGCCTTCTTCCCTTTTACTATTTTTTAAGCAGAAGATTGCTTAGGCAAGTCCCTATGGCCCTAGAAGCATTTGAGTTTTCATATCTGCATCCAGGCTCAGTCTTGTCTGGGCTTGATGCATTTGCACAATGATTAGAAGCAATTATAGTTCTTCAAAGAGAGAAGCATCCCAGCGAGACCATCAAAGTCAAACCATGTATATTTTTGTCATTGCGCTGCTCTATGCTGTTTCCAGTCTGTCACATAAGGAGCCAACAAGGATGCTCAGAAAGAAAAATGAATGAAAAATGCTCATTTAAGGTTTGCATACAATGATCACAAATAAAATGCTGCTTCTTGTTATTGAAATATATTTGGCTTTACTATAATCCAGTACTTGAAATGCAGGGATCTTCCAGTCCATTACACTTTTATATGCCCCATAATACTATTTTATGTCAGAATTAATCTACAAAAATTAATTTTCAAAAAGAAAGCTCAAAAATTTTAGGGTATTTATTTCATCTCACAATATTAGTGGCTTAAAGGGTATTCAGATGAATCCCAAGTTATACTGAACTTTGTCAGACTCATCAGGTGATTATATCTAAAGACATCTTTTCATCTACTATGATCTGACATTGTCAGCAGGCTTTGGGTCATTTAGTTTAGGCAATATTATCTTGTGGAGATCAAGAAGCATGCCTTCTCTGTTGGTCCTGCCTTTAGAACAGTATTTTCCTTGAGATTTGGTTAGGTATGAGACAGTCTGCCTGTCAGCCCCGGATCCATCTTGAATCAGATTTGGGGCTGCCACAAGGGATGATGGGTAACTGTGGGAATGAAAGTAAAGTGAGAAGGGAGGATAGCCACAACAACATTCTTTCGCCAGAGCTCAAGGCCGAGTCTTTGGAGGGGAGTGACTGGACTTGGCGAGAGTTCAGAATGGAGGTGGATTAGCAAGTGTGACTTAAGGGTCATCAGTAAGGGGGTTGGATGTGAGTTTAATATAGCAGGGGAAAACACGGGATTTCAGATTTGGGTTTTCCCAGATGTGCCAATGTGATTTCTCTAATAAATTCCTACTTGGATGAACTTTGTCTCTGAGTGCTGAATTGGGATGGAGAGTTTGGTTGGAATGCTGACATTAACCCAATTCCCCTAAAAAGAAAATCACAGCGGCTTTTGCAAAAGCAGTGCTGCTGCGCGGGGTCCTGAGCCCTGAGATGCTCCCTACAAGCATCGGGAGAGTAAAGACTCAGGGAAGATGGAACAAGAACCAGAGACCGCTGAAGGGGCCACTGGACCCGTGCACAGGAAAATCTATGAAACCTGCTGTTACCCTTTGGAAGCAGAAGTGGCTGCAGCTGAGGCCGCAGAGGCTGAAATCCAGAGCAGCACAAGACCCAAAGGACCAATCCTTTGGCAAACCCTGCCAACAGAACCAGCAATTGGTGTCCACCTCTCTCTGGGACCACAGTGGCCACCGGGAACCAGAGCTGCCAACGAAGGGAGACCACTGTGATCCCTAGAGGCTAGCGGATTTCAGGAGTGGAAGCTTCAACCAGTGGTCAGTCGCTAGCCAGGTTATCTTAAAAATTTGAACTACTCAGAGTGGGTCCCACGGTTCAAACTTCCCCACATGTAAATCAGCCTGGATGAGTGCTGCCACCGCCAGTTTTTCACTATCTGGAGTATGGAGCAATGGCAGGCCTGAGCGAGGCATCCACTGTGGCTCATGCGGGGGTGGCCGAGCCAAGACCTGGGTTCCAGCAACGAAGTCCCTTCATTGTGGCCACAGCATTGTCACCTGCCACGGCAGGACGAACCCCAAGGCCAGCAGACTGACCGAGCCCTTGGATCAGAGGCAGACAAGAAGGTGCAACCAGGCCAATCCAACAAACTCCACCAGCACCTCCGGGGATGCCACCTGCAGACCAAGTTTTGCCAGGGTGGGCTTTTTATCCAGGACATGTGTGGATCCAGTACCAGTGGATGCCAGCTCCAATGCCACGGCCAATTCCTACAGCTGCAGCTGCACCCCCTCCAGCTGCTACCCCATCACCATTCCCGGTCACTTTTTTTATTATTAAATTTTTATTAAACATACACAAAAAAGAAAGAAAAAGACATTTAAAAAACAATGAACATAGTGCAATCATCCTAACCCACATAGTTGTCTTACATCGGTAAGTCATATAAAAAGTAGTACGTATTTACATTCTATATACATAGTATATGATATATACATAAACCTTAATCATTTCTTATTTTCTTGATCCTTCCTTTTTTCCAGTCAGTGATAAAACTTGCCCCATATTTTGTAATAATCATATTTGTCCTTATTTTTTAATCCTTTTGTCAATTTATCTATTTCTGCGCACATCCAAATTTTCCTAATTATTTCTATTTCACCTGGGGTTTCCACTGTTGGGCATAGGCTAATCTTGCAGCTGTGATTACATGGATTATTAAATATATAATATCTTTGTCGTATTTTCCCACATTAATTCCTAACAAGAAAAATTCAGGTCTATACTCTATTTTAATTTTACACATCTCTTCTAACCATTTCTGGATTTTCTGCTAAAACATTTGGGCTTCTTTGCAATTCCACCATAAATGATAATATGTTCCATTTTCCTTAATACACTTCCAACATACAGGGGAAAGATGTGGGTACATTTTAGCCAATTTTGATGGTCATATATGCCATCTATAAAACAATTTATATAACTTTTCTTTAAACTATGCGGCCAAAGTCATTTTTTTGTTTCGTTCCCATAAAATTTTCCAGTCATCCAAATTTATACTATATCCAAAATCTTTCATCCATGCAAACATCGTTTCTTTTACTTTTTCTTCTTCTAATTTACATTCCAATAACACTTTATAAATTTTTTTATCAATTTCTCATCAGTTCCCAATAGTGTTTTACACCTGCTGATTCCCCATTCTTTCATATCTTTCCCATATATTGATTGGAGTTGTAAGTAAGCCCACCATTCTATGTCCACTCCTTGGTCTTTCAAATCTTGCTTTGATCGTAATTCTCCTCTATCATTTAAAATATCCTCATAAGTAATAATTTTTCCTTGACGGAATAAGTGGGGGTACATCAAAGCTTCCAGTGTAAATAGCCATATTGGTGTTTCTACATAAATTTGTCTTTTAGTTTTGTTCCATGCAGTTAACAAGGTCTGCCTAATTTTGTGTCTTGGGAAGTATCTATGGCCTTCTTGTTTGTCCTGCCATAAAAAAGCGTGCCATCCTGCCTGTAAATTGTAACCTTCTAGAGTTAATATCCTTTTATTCTTGTGATTTATCCAATCTTTAACCCATGTTAGGATTGCAGCTCTATAATACAATTCCCAGTCAGGTAGGCCAAATCCACCCTATTTGTGGCATCTTGCAACAATTTTAATTTAATTCTTGGGGTTTTTTTGCCATATGAATCTCAACGTCAATTTATTCAAATCATCAAAAAAGTTTTTTTCCAATTTTATTGAGGCATTCTGGAAGAGAAACAATAATTTTGGTAATACGTTCATTTTAATGGTTGCTATTCTGCCCATAAAAGATAATCTTAATTTGTCCCATTTTTCCAAATCTTCTGCTATTCATTTAATTAATGGGTTATAATTATCATCTTTGAGTGTTGTACATCTCACAGAGATCCTAATCCCCAGATATTTTACTTTATCTATTATTTGGATGCCCATTATCCTGGCTAGTGTTTCCTTTTGTTTATTTGTCATATTTTTTGTAATTATTTTTGTTTTCTCCCTATTAATTTTTAGCCCTGCAACTTCTCCAAATTCTTCTAAGTTTTCTATAAGCTTTGGTCCTGAATTTTGTGGCTCTTCTAAGATAAAAACTAAATCGTCAGCGAAGGCTTGCAATTTGAACTCTTCCTTTTTTATTTTTAACCCTTTTATTTCTGTTTCTTTCCTGATTATTCTCGTTAATACTTCTAAAAATAAACAAAAGTGGAGGTAGTGGACATCCCTGCCTTGTTCCTTTTTGTATTTCAAATTTATTTGTTGTTCCCCCATTCACCAATATTTTGGCTTCTTGCTTATTATATATTGCCAAAATCACATTTAAATTTTTTTGTCCGAAATCCATGTATTTAATTTTTTGCAAGATGAAATTCCATTTCACGTTATCAAATGCCTTTTTTAGCATCTAAAAACAATAATGCCACCTGATCACAACTATGTTCTTCATAATACTCTATAATGTCCAGGATTGTCCTTATATTATTTTTAAGATGTCTATGTGGAAGAAATCCGTTCTGATCTGTATGAATGAATTCATTTAAAATTTTCTTAAGTCTATCAGCTATTACAGTTACAAAAATTTTGTAATCCACTTTTAAGAGAGATATTGGTCTAAAATTTCCAATGTTTGTTTGATCATTTTTTTCTTTGGGAATAATTGTAATTGTAGCTTTATTCCAAGATTGTGGAATTCTTGCCTCATCTAAAACTTCACTGAATATTTTGAGCAATTTATTACTTAATATATCTTGTTGAACCTTATACAGTTCCACTGGAAGTCCATCTGATCGACTTGTCATTTTTTTGTTTATTTATTGCCCAGTTTACTTCTTCTAATCTTATTTTTCCATTTAACATATTTTTTCCTCTTCTGAAATTCTCAGAAGTTCTGCTTTCTTTAGGCAGTTTATCACTTTTTCCTCTATTAGATGATCTTCTTCCTTATATAATTTCTCATAGAATGTCTGAATTATCTTTCTTTTATCTTCTTCTTGGTAACATAACTCCGACTGCTCATTTCTTAATTTAGTAATCCACCTCTTTTCTTTTTGCTTTTTCAATGTATAGGCCAACCATCATCCTGTCTTATTAGCATTCTCAAACAAATATTGCTTTGTCGCTTTCAGTTGTTGGGCTAGTTCTTCCTTCTCCAATAAGTTTATTTTGTGTTTTGTTAAGTCCATTTGTAATTTTATTTGTTTTTTGGGGGGGTTCATCTTGTAGTTTCATCTCCAAGCCCCTATATTCTCCTTCTAGTGTTTTTCGTTGTTGCTTTTTCTCTTTGCTCTTTTTCGCCATGTAGTTTATTGCCACCCCTCTCATAAACGTTTTTGCTGTATCCCAGTTATTTTGTGGAGATATATCCTCTTCCTTATTTTCTTTGAAAAAGAACTTCAATTCCCTCTCCAATTTGGACCCAAAATCTTCTTTTAAAATTGACCTTTGCAGCGTCCATCTTGAGGTTTTTCTTTGCCCCTTCCAACTAAACCTGATAGAACTATGGTCCACCCATAAGTTTGTCTCTATGTCAATGTCTATTATTTCTGGAATGAGTTTTTGGACATCCATGCCATATCTAATCTCGACCAGGACTGATGTCTATTAGAATAGTAGGTAAATTGTTTTTTTTTTCTGGGTGTCTTTCTCTCCATGCATCATAAATCTTAACTTTCTTTATCAAATCATAAAAAAAATTTGGTAGTGTTTTTTTCTTCTTTATTCTCATATTGTTGCCTTTATAATCCAATGTTTTATCCAATAACCACATTAAAATCACCCAAAAGACAAACTTCCTCGTATTGTGAATCCTTAATTTTATTATATAATTTTCGGAAAAAAGTTTCTTGTGGTCCATTTGGTGCATACATTTCAACCAATAATATCTTTCTGTTTTCCAGTTCAATCTCCACCATCAATATCCTACCTTCCTTTTCTAATTTCTTTGGCCAAAATCCAATCTTTTATATATAGTACCATGCCTCTTTTCTTTTGCACACCTAGTGATGAAAAATTTTTCCCTAATTTTTTATTATCTAACAAATACTTTTTTTTCCCTTTTATATGCACTTCCTGTAGGGCTATTATATCAACATTTAAACTTTGTAAATTGTTAAATAATTTTTTCCTTTTCACCGGAAAGTCTATACCATTAATATTCATCGATATCAATTCACATCTTTCTCTTTTTTATCTATTTCTTTGTCTGGTACTTCTTGTCATTCTAATTTCTTTAGGCTCTTTATCTGTATTTTTGTATTCTTCCAATTTTCCTTGTCTTCAATATCATCTATCTTTATTATTTAATGAACTTCCTTCTATGTTTGTTGTTTCTATTCCTCTTTCTTCTGTTGTTTCTTTTTCTTCAACTGCCTCTTCTGTCTCTTCTTCATTCATAAATTGTTGATCATAGAATTCTTCCTCTTTGTCAAGTGTGTCTAGTCGATATCTTTTCTCCTGCCACGTAACCATAATACCCTCCGGTGTCAACCATCTAAAATTCATGTTATATTTTATCAATTTTGTTAAAAAATGATAGGGTCTTCTTAAGTCTCTTATTCTCCTTGGTACTTGTTTCAAGACAGTTATCTGTTTTCTGCCATGCTCAATTGGATCGTCTCTTGTTCTATGCAGAATTTTGTCACAAATCAATTTTTTAACTAGTTGAACATGGACTTCTTTCGGGAGGTTGTGCCTCCTTGCATAGTTCGTCTGCACCCTATACAATTTGTCCATTTCTGTTAACATCTCTTTTTTTTCCGTCCCCAACACTTTTGCAAGTATATCCGCCATCACATCTGGTAGATCTTCCCCTTTTTCTTCCTTCAAATTTTGGAACCTCAAGTAGTGGGCTGCCTTTTCTACCTCTAAAAAGATTACTGTTGTTTTGAACTCTTTATTTGCTTGTGCCAATTTTCCGGTTAAGTCGTCAACCTTTTTTCCTCCTTCTCCATCCTTGTCTCTATTTCTACTATTTTCTGTTGATTTTTCCACACTTCTTGCTGAAAACATTCAAATTTTTCATCTATTATTTGTATTTTTTCTTTTAATTCAGTTCTCACAACCCCATCTCTTTCTTCATGTCCTCATGGTTTTTCACCATCATTTCTTGCATATTCAACATTAGATCTTGTAGATCTTTTATGGAATTTGATCTTTCTTTTGGCAGCATTTCATCAATAGCCCTTTGTGTGGAGGGACTTGCCATTGTCACCATTGTCATCGTTTGTGTGGGTACGTTTTTTCCTGTTCCTATCTTAGACAAATTTGTATTGCTAGTCATTTTGAACAGTCTAATCACAATACTATTTTTTATCCATTTTTTATCCAGTCCTTTTCTTTCTTTTCAGAGCCCTCCACTTCTATAAACCTTCACTTTCCCTTTGTTTTACAGCACAATATACTACAGTAAATATCTTCTTTCAATCTTATTACAGTTTTCTAGTAGTAATTATACTAATAGTAATAATATTTTTCTACTACTACTCCCCAATATTAAAAACTCTATAATTCAATAAGCTATAGTCAATAGTCAACAATTACTTAATAATTATCTGATCCCTTATTAAATACTCAATAATCTCAATTTATCAGTTATTAAAGTCAATAATATACTAATAAGTTTATATTATTATTCTTATATAACCCTTATTCCAGAAAATTAATTCTAATCAAATTAGTATAGCAATAATATCAGTATCAATAATCTTTCAATAATATATTAATAAATATTAATATTAATATGTTATATAATATGATAGTAATATAATATAATAGGAGAGTTAAGTTATAAATATATTAACTAAATTGAACATTAATGTATAATATATAATTTATAATAATATCAATCCAGTAGCAGAAAACTTAATAGCAAGTATATAAATATATACATCTAGAAACAAATATAGTACGTATCCATATAGTATTATCAGTTTCAAATGGTGAGAGTTCAGAATGGAGGTGGATTAGTGAGTGTGACTTGAGGATCATCAGTAAGGGGGTTGGATGTGAGTTTAATATAGCAGGGGAAAACACAGGATTTCAGATTCAGGTTTTCCAAGATGTGCCAATATGACTTCTCTAATAAATTCTTATTTGGATGAACATTGTCTCTGAGTGCTGAATTGGGATGGAGAGTTTAGCTGGAAGGCTGACACTGCCTTTAGAATTTAAATACCTATTCGGTCCACATAACCATCTCAGGCATTGGGTATTGGAGTTGTGTGACATTGAACGAGTATTCCCCCTCACCAGCATTTAAATAATTATATGTATTGTTGCTTTGCTTTATGAATGCATGGAACTGTCAGCAGACTACTTTTATTAAGCATGAATCAATGTTTCTCAGCATTACAGAAAAACAGAATTTTTCTGCCTTTCCTTAATGGCAGTAAATCTAATAAAGAAGGTTTTCTGAGTCCAAATGGAGTATCGAGGAAGCAGAAGCAATGAGTACAAGTTGAACAGGAGGGGAAAATATATTTGTATAACTGACAAGGTTAGACAAAATGATGCTGTGATGACCCGGGGCATGGCACAAAGGCAACACAGTCAAATAAGTAATACCTCCAACTTTGCCCTCAATGTCCAGGTTACCTTTAGCTCAAGAAAAAACTCTCCCAAGAACAGACTTAAAGTGGAGGAAATTAAGTCCGAAAACAAAAGACATACAAACTGTAAATAAAATCCACACAACCATGCTGCAATAATTAACTTGACAGGGCAGGAGAAGGAATTGCAGACTTGAAAGTCCAGCAAAACACACACAGTTGGGAAGACTCCAAGAGCCCAGATAAGCCTTGACAATACCAGATAATTCACGATTTGCTCCCAACAACTTTGCTATGTGCAAGTTCCCTTTTTAAACACTGTGTTCCCAGCTGCAGCTAATGAAGGAAATCAGGGCTCTTTTCTCCCACGTAAGCCATGCAACTCGCATTGCTCCCTGCTCCCTTCCTCCCTGCATGCCCTAGGATGAAAAGGGGGTGGGCCTGGATCCTCCTCCGAATTCTCTCTCCATTGCTCTACCTTTCCCCTGCTCTTCCCAGCTGGCCTTTGCCCTTCCCCAGTTTCTTCCACNACTCCCCCCTGGCAGCTGCTCGGCCTCCCCCTCTGAATCATATTCCAACAGGGGCATGACAGATGCTTAATTTTGCTGCAGCGACCATATCAAGCAAGCAGTTACAATATTACCTGCTTCCCTTTCTCCTGCTCACCATCAATTGCTGGTCTGAGAGAAAAGGCTGACACCTGAATTTTTCCCTTTGGCAGCTCCAACTAGAACATTTGCCTTAGGTTTGGGAAAGATTTACTTATGCCTCTGCCTTTCCCCATTTTTGCAGTTTCCCATTATTGTGTGGAAATGCTTTCCTCTCATCTTTGACCCAGTAGAAAACTACCTTGAAATCTGGTGCCTCTATTGTCAATCCCTATCCTGCTTCAATTGTTTCTGTTTCAAGTCACTGATTTCCTTCAAAGGAAAGAACTGACAAAACCTAATCACAGCTTGAGGAATGTTTTGTACAGTGTCAGAGGTAGAAGAAAAAAACTTTAGTACAAATAGAGCTAAAGACAGCTAAAGCCTATTTTACTTCATGGATTGAAGTGAGATAATGATAAAATTACAGCTGTGCCATGGAAATTGATATTCCAGAAAATGGCTGTGCTGTGGTTACATGCAAGTGGAAAAAGCACTGTATTTGCAAAATATCTCTCCATTCAAATTTTGTTTCTTCACAACATAGAATAGAATAGGTCATAGCAATGGATCTACCAAACCCTAATATCCATAAACATTATTTTTAGGAATCACAGTCAAATCAAAACATTTGGTTGCACAATGAATCTTTTTGTGTCTATCTATCTGACATTGTACATACCAATAGTTATCATTTCAAAAGTGACAGAAGAGGTAAAAAAAGAAACAACGGCAAAAATACTTCAATATTCAGATTAAGGTATTTTATGGTTCTTACTTAGTAAAGGAGGTAGCCAGTTCAGATTAACTTCACAGTGCGAATCTAAAAAAGTCAATACTTCTCCTGTAGCTATTGAAGCTCCAAGTAATCTGGTGCGAATAAGTCCTTCCCGCTTCTTGGTGCGCACAATTCTCACTTTGTCAATATGAGCCATATATTCCTCCAGTTTCTCTTTTAAATGTTCTACAAAAGATATGGATAAGAATATGGAAGCTTAGGTTAGGAAGGGATGACTCGAGAATATATGATCCTTTTCATTATACATATTCACATTCACTTTGCTTTTTTATCCAGAGCTCCTCGTTCTTTGCCAAACTGTCTGAGGCGCTTCATAAATGACAAATGCTTTTTGTATAAATACAGAAAAAGAAACAACTGACATTTTAAACCTCTTCATAGCACATTCACTGTTGGCAAACTTCCATCCTGCATAGAATCATAATTATAATGACCTCAAGATGCTCATCAACCCTCCAGAGCCTGCTGTCCAAGGCCAAATGAGCATTCTGGCATATGGTTTTGCAAATGGTGCCCTTTCTAAATAAGCTTACTAGCCTATTTATGTAAAAATACGGATAGTATGAATGTGTACTTATTTCCATTTATATAGTTAAATCAGCATTAATGAAGGTGCAAGATCAAATACATTTTTGGAGTAACTTCAAAAACTAGATACATTTTTTCAGCAAATAAACAATTGCTAAGGCTTTATTAATAGTAGTTAGCTATATACCCCTTCCCCTTTCAATTCCTCTAATTGACATTAGGAAGAATGACAGTCAGAAACAGGCATCAGAAAACCAGAAAGACCGTGAGTTCTACGGTGCCTTAGATGCAAAGCCAACTACTTATTTTCCCTAAGTCTTCCGAAGGAGGTAATGGCAAATCACTTCTCTATCAGAATACTCAATCAGAATACAGTGGGAAAGGATCTTGGAGGTCTTCTAGTCAACCCCCTGCTTAAGCAGGAGACCCTATACCATTTCAGATAGGTGGCTGAAATGGTATAGGGTCTGCTGCTTAAGCTGGAGGTGGCTAAAAACCCCAGTGATGAAACACCTACAGCATCTGGAGGCAAGCTGTTCCACTGGTTAATTGTCCTGTTAGGAAGTTTCTCTTAATTCCAGGTTGCTTCTCTCCTTGATTAGTTTCCATCCATTGTTTCTTGTATTGCCCTCCCCTGGTGCTTTGGAAAATAAGTTAACTCCTTCTTCTTTGTGGCTGCCTCTTTTCTCTAGGCTGGCCATACCCAATTCCTGCAACCGTTCTTCATACGTCTTTGTTTCCAGGCCCTTAATCATCTTAGTTGCTCTTCTTTGCACTTTTCCAAAGTCTCAACATCTATTGTGTAATGTGACCAAAACCGGATGCAGTATTCCAGGTGTGGTCTTACTAAGGTTCTAGTACTTCATGTGATTTTTTTATACAACCAAGGTTTGCATTAGCTTTTTTTGTATTAGCTGCTGTTGCACACACCTGGCTCACGCTTAGGTGATCATCTCCAAGGTCCCTTTCACAGTTACTGTTTTTGAGCCAGGTTTCACCTAATCTGTACTTGTAGATTTGGTTTTACCTGCCTAAGTGTAAAACACTGCTTTTTTCCGCTTTTTCGTTTTGTTGGATAGGGCCCGTTGTTCAAGTCTGTCAAGATAGTTATGAATCCTGAGCTTGTCTTCTGGGGTGTTGGCTATTCCTGCCAGCTTAGTGTCACCTGCAAATGTAATGAGTTCTTCTTCTATTCCTTCATCTAAGTCATTTATGAAGATATTGGCCTAAGACAGAAACTTGTGGTATGCCACTGCTTACTTCCCTCCATACAGATACAGACTACTCACTGAGTACAGTTTGTCAGCCAGTTACAAATCCAAAAACCTGCAGGAATTTGTTTAGGCAGTGTCTGAAAATTGGACATGACTGAACAGAAGAGGAAAAAAGCTATGGCTTGCACATCTGTCTTTTTCTAAAACCAATGAATTATATCTTTGGTATATGAAGAAAAACAAATATAACACTGCTTTCATAAAGTATACCGCTCCACCAAATTAATTATTCTAAGATCAATCTATGTGTCCCCAGCAGTAGTGGGATTCAAATTTTTTTA